>VXBC01000846.1:17381-66993 GCA_013399945.1 Ploceus nigricollis | reverse complement strand
CTGGGCCCAGCACAGGAAGGACAGGGAGCTGCTGGAGCCAGGCCAGAGCAGGGACACCAAGGGGATCAGAGGGATGGAGCAGCTCTGCTGGGAGGAAAGGCTGAGGGAATTGGGATTGTTCAGCCTGGAGAAGAGAAGGCTTTGGGGTGACCTCATTGTGGCTTTCCAGGACTAAAGGGAGCCTGCAGGAAAGATGGAGAGAGACTCTTGACAGAGGCCTGGAGTGACAGGACAAGGGAGAATGGCTTCACACTGACAGAGCGCAGGTTTAGATTGGATAGTAGGAAGGAATTCTTCCCTGTGTGAGTGCTGAGGCCCTGGCACAGGTTGCCCAGAGCAGCTGTGGCTGCCCCATCCCTGGCAGTGTCCAAGGCCAGGCTGGATGGGGCTCTGAGCAACCTGGTCTGCTGTAAGATGTTCCTGCCCTTGGCCACCTCCTCAGGTGACACATCTGTAAACAAAGGCAGTGTTAGGCACTCTACATTTTTGGACCATGAAAATTACGCTGGGTCTTCTGTTAGGTATTTATAGGTTTCAGCATGCACACGTGAGTTATGCTTGTGGCCTACAGGGCTAAGAGGGAATTGGCAGGAAGCAATACAATCCCATAATAAGCAGTATTGTATCATACCTCTGGAAAGTAGCAATACATTTGGAAAACATAAATAAATTTGCATGTGGGTATGAAGATTTATTTTAGTATTTTGTTCTTCTTTTCAAAACTGCTCTAAAATTGCAAATCTCTTGATTTCTAGAGAGAACTATGTTTAGTGGTTTTGGAGCAATCCACTTAAGTGAGTTTAGTTCTAAGCCAAATGAAATATGCCCTTATTTACACCCAGTTGACCTCTTCAGGTTCAGTGGACATTTACAAATGGACAAAGGGGATAAATTTGTTGTGTGGCTGCTTTATCTAAATCCATGAACCAACCATCATGTAACTGTGTCTTCCACAGGAATCCATCCAGCCTGCACAGCTAAGATGCGGTAACCCACAGGAGGTAAATCCCATGATGGGGCAGTGTGAATGTGACAGCCTGGTCAGAGTGAGAAAACTAGGTAAGTTTTCCTAGAATCAGCTTGTGAAACTTTAGGGAGTTGTAGAGAAACAATGATAGCTTATTATTATAAACAACCTGCAGATGTTGTTTTCCTACTCTTGGTTTCCTGTTTTTCTCAAAGATTGTTTCCAAGAAAGGCATTTTGTTAATTAGCCAATCAGGTGAAATGTATTGATTAATTGACCAATCTGGTCTAGCTGTATCAGAACAATGTATAAAAAGAGAGAATCCGAAATAAAGCGAGATGCTGTGCAAACCAGCCTTCTGGTGAGTCTGTGTTGTTTCTTACTCAACAGCGACAGGGCAGAGTAAAGTGGAGATTCAGGAGGCAGCCTCAAGACTGAGAACTGCAAATGACTTTGTTGTGGCTCAACCCCACACAGCCACTCATTCTCCCCTAACCCACTGGGAAGGAAAAAAGCTGGAACTGGCAGGGTGAAAGCCAGAAACCTCATGGGTTGAGATAAGGACAGTTTAATAGGGAAAGCAAAAGCCAAGCAAGCCAGCAAAGCAAAACAAGGAATTAATTCACCACTTCCCATAGGCAGACAGGTTTTCAGGAAAACAGAGTTCCTTCAGACACACTTGGAGAAAAAAGTGCCATCACTTCAAACATACCCCACTTCCTTCTTCTCCCCCCAGCTTTATAAGGGTCTGCAATGTCCCTTTGGCCACTTGGGGTCACCTGTCCTGGCCGTGTCCCCTCACAACTCGTTGTGCACCCTCCTCGCTGATGGGGTGGGGTGAGAAGCAGAAAAGGCCTCAGTGCTGTGTAATTGCTGCTCAGCGTGAACTAAAACATCCCAGTGTTACCTACCCTGCTTCCAGCACAAATCTAAAACACAGCTCCCTGCCAACTGCTGTGTGGGAAATTAACTCTGTCCCAGACAAAACCAGCACATCCTTCAACTTTGAGTTTCCACATGCCTGCTAATAACAGCTCTAAAACTCTCCTGTGACATGTGCATGGTACTTGTGCTGAAAGCCAGTTTAAACTCCAGGAATTGAAGTGGACCCACCAGGATTTCAGTATAAGCACTGGTAACAGAATACAGGGAGTTGCACTAATTCCAAGGCCTTTTTCAGACTCATACAGTATCCACAAAATTCACACTTCCATTGCAATGCAGTCTCATTGCAAGTCCCTGTACTTTTGGCAGAATATACCTACCTGTGTCTTTATGTTCTTCATTGTCAGGATAATCCTCTTAAAACCTCCTTTTGCAAGTGATTTTTTTTTTCTTGGATTGTACATATTTTATTGGTGCAGTAATCATCTTGGTTCTGAACATCTCATTCCCTCCCCTCAAAACCTGTGGGGTGGTTTCTGCAGAGAATCCTCCTATTTCACCTGTATACACGTGTTTTGGGGAAATGAAGTGACATAATGCTTTCAATAATTAATAGTAAATTAATTTCATAGAATATCCTGAGTTGGAAGGGACCCACAAGGATCTTTGAAGTCACACTCCTGGCCCTGCACAGGACAGCTCTTAGTTATGCTAGTAAAGAGCAGCTGGGCCTGGCATAGATCCTTTTTATATGCATAAACAAGGATCATATCTTTTCTAGCTTTGAGTCTGGCCCTTATTCCCAGGGGTCAAAATTTCTCTTGTCTGGCATTTCTAGTTCTGCAGGTCCAGTTTCTCTGTCTCTCACTTATGACCCCCAAATTCTGTATTCCTGAGGGAAATGTCACAACATAACATAGAATAATTATGATTGGAAAAGACCTCTAAGACCAGCGAGCCCGCCCACCAAGCCAGCACTGACCCATGTCCCCAAGTGCCACATCTGCATGGTTTTGAACCCAGAGGGACAAATTTAGCTCTAGTGAAGCTCACAAGGGTTTTATCTTGCACAAGAGCAGCAGCAGAGACTCTGCATTACACCTGATCCTAATTAGCCCCTTCCCCACACTACCAGTGAGCTGAGGTACTGGGAGTTTTCACAGTTTAGGGTTTACAGCAAGACACTGACACAGTCTCCATCAGCTCACTTCTCACCAGGGATTAGTTCTACCAGCCGAGGCCCTGCACATGCAGGATGGAGGGGAAGAGCTCAGTTACAGAAGCCTTGCAGCCCAGACCTACCCACAGTCCTTTCTCAGACAGAATTCCTGTGTTCCTGCTTTCCTCAGGCACGGCCCTCTCCATAAAGGCAGCCCTGCTGCCTGGCCATCTGCACTGCCACTGGCTGGGGACAACAGCAGTGTAGCAATCACCGTGGTGGGGTTATCTGATAGCCATTAAATGGAATCCAGATTAGCAGAGCAAATACTTGTGAGTCTGCCTGATGGCTTTGCACTGCAAGGCCGAGCTGTGGCGAATCTGGAACTTGGTGCTGGCGTTTTTGCGTTCTCACTCAGGTGCCACCTAAGTGCCCTGGTCCAAGGGGACTTGGAGGCAGCTGAAGTGATATTCTGGTCACCTAAAAGCAGTGTTTGGCTGCATATCTGTGTGTATGTTGACCCTTTCAAAGGCAAGGTGAAACTCTCTCACTTTTACACAGGGTTTGTATCTCCTGCTCTTTAAAGGAATAATTTTTTCATCTGCAACATCTATGGATTTAAGCTTTTTTACTTGTTTCACCTCTCTGTGAGATATCACAAAGCAGAGAGGGGCTGGACTGAGAAGATGTCTTTCCCATTTTTCTAAAAGATTAAGAAGGAGCTTTCATATGTTTAATTTAGACCACAATTTCTTCATTGGGCTTGTTATTCAGATATTCAGATCCTCAAACTGCAGTACAGCAAGACAGACAATCCAAGATATATCTTGCTCCCAAACACTAGAGATTAGCATGATTAATTCCATGGAGTCTTCTAACAGCTCACAAGTAACTTTTCTCTGAAAGCTCAGTTTTCTCACTAGCTGGAAGCAGAAAAAAAAATGCATTTGTCACCTGGCAGAAGAATCCCTAGAGGTGAACACACAGGTTTGGTTTTTTTCCTGAAGGATCCCAAGTGCTGTAGAAGAAGGGCTGTCATGGCCCAGTCTTTATCTTTGGCTGGTGCTGTGGTACCCTCTGTTCTGCTTGAGGGCTGCTGCACAGAGCTTGTTACCTCAGTGGAGTAAGAACGAGCTCTTCCCTCCTCAGAATTATCAGTCAGGGATCTCTTCAGTCGTGTTTTTATCCAGGGCTTCTTCTCAGCCTTCAGAACCTTTCTTTTGGCTGCTGAGAGATCCTACCACCCAAGCACAAGGGAACATTATTAATGGGTTTATACGTCAGCCTTCCATGTTCAGCCTGGGATTTCCCACTGTTGCTAAACTGCTCTGGTTATGGACTTTTTAAATTAACTTTTCCCACACATCCTGATAATCGCATTTTCCATTTAGCTCCGCTGGTCGGTTCTCACTCACACTTGCAGCTTTCTGAAAAGTGTTCTTGGGCTGAGACCGACAAAGCAGGCGGCAGAAATGAGGTGCTCCGATCCCGAAGAACCCTTAATTCCTTTGGGCTTCCCTGAGGAGCTTTGCCTCAGTTTTGAACCTCCTGAAAAGCCAGGTGTTCATATATCCACGATGAATGAGGGCTGGCCAGGTATAAATGATGGAGACATCATACCCTCTAGTGGCAGGAATATCTGTCACTCCAGCTCCTTGGGAGAAGCGTTCCAGCATTCTGTAGACTCATAAGGGACAGCCAAGTAGGTGGTGAAAGTCACTCAAATTCTTGTGGGGCAATTCTTTGTAATATATTTACATCTCAAGAATCAAATAGAAAGATTTGCCCAGAAAAATGAATGCCAAATTCGTGTCCGTAATATCATCAAGAGTCCCCTTTATTAGTTCAGCACAACATAAACCAGGAATAACTGTAGCAAAGACACTTTTTTGTTGTTATTTTTCTATTTCTTCTTTTTCTTTTTTTTTTTTTTTTGTTTTATTCTTAGACAATCTCAGCTGCTAACCCAGAATTACCACTAATGGTATGAAATAATGCAGCCAAGTATCAGACACTTTCCATGCTTGGTTCTCATCAGCAATATATCCTTCAGGGTTAAACAAAAAACAATCTGCAGGAAGCAAAGTATCCTAGGTTTTGGCATTATTAAAAATATAAACTTAAAAAGTGACTAAGAGCAGGAAGGGTTTATCACCTGACATTTGAGCTCATACCCCTCTAGGTAGTTTTGTTCTTCAACAACAACAGTTGCCTCAGCAAAGCCATGGGAGGAATAAGCATGTTTAATTCATGCCTGCTTGTATAGAGGAGGTTGCAGAAAGCTGCTTACAAGTTTGCTTTTGAAAGTCTGGTGTTTGGGGTTTGCTCAGCTATTTGCCTAAGGGCAGGATGACATTCCTGTGGCATGTGCTTTCTTGAATTCCACATAATACGCTGTAATTTTTTTTGCCTAAAATCAGGGTTAAAAAAAAAAAGGAAAACCCTTCCAACTTCAAGAAATAGTAAATGATAGCAAAAGATAATAGGGCTTTAACTGGGTTCTGATCTGTGATGAAGCATATATTGTTTCTAAGGTTTGGCTATGGCAAACTGGTATAATAACCCATTATTTACTGCAGGGCTGATCCAAATCACCATCTAATTTTCAGGTTCCCCATCACATCATTCAAAGCAAGGTCATTGCATTTCAGCACTGCTGACAGAGCTGACAGTCACAGATTTGTTGCTGTCACGTGTCAGTCTATTCATTTCCCTTTGAGTTAGTTAAGCCAGCATTTTGTAATTAATTAGACATGTCTGGCTAATGTCTGCTCTGTTCATTACAGAGCTCCTCTGAAGAGGATTGACTCAAAGGTGGTGATCAGTTTTGTTGCTTCTTCTGCTCTTGCCATGAGCTAGAATGCTTCAGTGAACCCCATCACCACAGGCACACCATTCTGCACTAATTATTGCACAGCCACTCATGTGTCAGCACTGACCAATGAAGAAAACAGTAATTCTAAAATAATTAAATAAAATAAATAAATTTTCTTTTGCTATTCAAAAATAGCATGAAATGTCCAGATGTCTTCAGCCATAATCTTGTGTCCTTGTCAAGAGCCAGATTAATCAACATATGAAATGCGGAGTTTTCAAAAATTTCTTTTCTAGAGCTGTGCAAATGGTCCAGCTGCAAGCTTTGGCCCCACATGGCAGGCTGGGGACATGCATTTGTGTGCCTCCCCTGTGCCACCCCACCACGGTGCCAAAGGTTAAATCTCAGAAAAGGCTCTGGCTTGCACAAACAGGGACCAGCATCTTTCCTTAGATGATATGGGGTAATAATCATTGGGACATAATACAGACACTAATAAATGGCATCTGGGGAAAGACAAGAGATCCCTCAAGGTGCCCTTTGGGAGAAAAAACTAAGATGACTTTTTGTTTTATTAGGCATCAGAGATTCTGCCCAGTTGAGCCTCATGGCACAAAGCCAGTAGGAATCATGCTTCAGTAGTCCTACTGCTTGTGAAATGGCTAATTTCACAATATATTTGGAAATCCTTATTAAGGATAACATTGTTTACACTCCTTTACAAGGAGAGTTCAAAATCCTTATTATTGTTCAAAATCCTCATTAAAAGGTTATCATACACTGACTGAAAAATAACAAAACTGAGAGCAAGGAGCAGGTCTGGCCATGTGTGTGTGATGTAAGAGAAAGAAAAATTCAAAGACTTGGGCAAGAAGTAGAGAAGAGACATTAAGGAAACGAAAACTCATCAGGGAAAGAAGATTCCTAGAGAAGAGGAAAAAGGATTGAGGACATCCACTAGCAGGGTTGAGGGATGTGGAAACACACAAGGGACAGGTGAGGTGTGAGAACTGAATATGGATGGAAAGACAAGGTGTCAAGACCAAGAGAAAGGGCCTGGGTTTTACTTTTGGAGCTTGGCTGATGATGTGGCACTGGAACTCTTCCTGCTTCAGAGAAAATCTGTCAGCAGCTAAAAACCTTCCAGGGTCCAAACTTCCCTGGCTTTTTGCAGCTGTAGGGAAAAAAAAAAAAAAACTGAATAGGCTACAAGTTCAAAATGGCCTAATGGCCTTTGGAGATGTACTTGCTTTTCCAAGAAATGTGGGCATTTCTAATGGCCTGCACTTTTTTCAAATAGCAAACTAAAGTAGGCCCTTCTTCCTTTTTAGTTAATAGCAGTTATTCAATTGATATTGAGGGACTTAGTCCAGAATGAGACAAAACACTGATGCTCCTCTAGGTAGCTACACTGGCCATAAAAACCACTTATAAGAAAAATAAAACTGCCAACAATCAGTGTCCTAGCTATCACCTTATGCTACTTCTTGGGATACTGTTAGAATAAACTGTATGCCAAGCAAAACCTCTTTAAAGAAGGGTAAAAATGCCTCATGGGCAGAAAGGAGTGAGGAAAATGTGTGAGAAACATCCAGCAGACACAAGGTGAGAGCAGGAGGAGGGAGAGGCAGGGCTCCGGGCACCCAAGCAGAGATTCCCTGCAGCTCATGGCAAGGGCCACTATACTGATTGCCTAAATCTATGAGCTAAGCCTCTTAATGAAAAGTTCCATTAGAAAATGAGAGTGAAATAATTTTAATTACTTGGTACCACAGCTTATGGACTGATGAAAGTGAGGACTCATGCTCTTTTTCCAACCATTTCTTTTCTTCTCTTAGCGAAAAAAGATGCTCTTTCTTTAATTTTCTCTGAGTATTTCACTACATTCTCTATGTCATTCCAGAAATCATTGGCAGATTTTTAAGACACTTTTGTGTCAGCACCAATTCTACCCCTCCCTCTATATTCAAAGATCCTGTTTTCTCTTCCTAGATCTTTTTTTTTGTTTTCCCTCAGAAGTTTTTGCTAAAATCTGTAATTTCTTCATCAAGGTGCTTTGACAAAGAAATGAATATAAAAATCTGGCTCAGCAATGGTGTGGCCAGCAGGAGCAGGGCAGTGATTGTCCCTCTGTAGTGGGCAGTGGTGAGACCACACCTCGAATCCTGTGTCCTGGGCCTGTCACTACTAAAAGACATTGAGTTCTTCACAGAAAGGCAGGAATGGGCTGTCCAGGGAGGTGATGGAGTCCCCATCCATGAAGAAATGACTGGATGTGACCCTCAGTGCTCTGGTTTAGCTGACAAGGTGGGGATTGGTCAAAACTTGGACTTGATGATATTGGTGGTCTTTTCAAACACTGATGATGCTGTGATACATATACAAGATTCATATATTTTCTTGTTGAATTCTATGTAGTGCTTTTACTCTGTACTCATATTTCTTTTTATATGAGGTGGGTCTTTTTCCTCCTCTCCTCTTTTTTTTTTTTTTTTTTTCTCTTAAATCAGGAGCTGCTGCACAGACAATTTTTATCAGATCAAATATTCTCTGCCCAGCTGAACTGGCCCATTAGACTGCCTCTTCAAAAGAAGGTTGTCAGAAAGGGAGTGAACATGTGAGCCACACTACTCTGAGTATATCCCTCTTTCTTAGCCACAATAATTTTATTTTCACCAATGCCACTTCAGCAGAGAGATAAAAAGTTTCCAGAAACAGAAAAAAGGGACAGCAGGTTCCAAGCTGGAACAAAGGATAGCCTTGCTTAATAGTCTGCTGATTTCTACTGGGTATAACCTAGGCACTGGAATCCAGGGGAAGAAGAGCATCAGACTGAGTTTATTGGCTCCTGACAAGGCATTCCCAAAGTCTAGCTGGAGCTGGAAAAGGCCTAGCCTCCCACAGAGGATTCCATCACTTTAGGGAAAGATATCAGGATCATTAACTTAATTTCCTGTGTTTTATTTAAATCAGTTCCATACCACAACCTTCAAGACAGGTGGACTGTGTTAAAAACAAGTCAAAAGAAAGCTAAACCCAGCAAGGACATCAATCTGATTCTGGATAAGAGGAGGCTATATAAAGTATTAGAAAGAGAAAATAGTTTCCCTCAACATTTGCTTGCAACATGGGAATCCATCTATCTTTCATTAACTTACACAATTTTTTCCATTTGGAAATATTTTTTCCCTAGTTCTTCTTGTTCCATCCCTTGTGTCCTGCATTCTTCTCCTCCTTTCTCATTTCCAGACCTGCTTCTTCCCTGCTCCATTTTTCCACATTTTAACAGTGCTCAGAAGTAGTCACACAGTACTGGACAGACAGAAGCACATTTAGGGACTATCAGTGGAGTTAATATGGAACAGGTGGGAAAAAACTCACATTAAAATAACAACAATCTGTCTAAGTTCCCTGCATTTACAACTGGATTAAATTGTGTTTCACTCTCTGAGACATAGCAGGGTCTGCTCTGCCCACTGCTATTGAGGGATCTTCCTTTCCTGCTGGCAGTAAAATATCTGGCAGAGATCTCAGGGAAACAGTTTTTTTGCCTTATCTTGTGTGAGGTGTAAGACAACTGCTCCATGTTAGAAAAATCCAAAGAGAAATTGAAAAACCTGGAAATGTTCAACTGAGATGAAGGGCAAATATAAGATGTTTCAAGCATTTGAAAAATAAGGAATTGTGTGAAGTGATTATGTTGTTCATGGTAGTCAATGACAAAA
Organism: Ploceus nigricollis; assembly: GCA_013399945.1. NCBI lineage: Eukaryota > Metazoa > Chordata > Aves > Passeriformes > Ploceidae > Ploceus > Ploceus nigricollis. The sequence continues at coordinate 57,442 of VXBC01000846.1, read as the reverse complement.
TAATGATGGGTATCTAATGACATTTAGATGCAGGAAGCTTCAAAGTGTCAAAAGCTCTAAAAAAAGGCTAAAGTACAGTGTGAAACTAAGAGGCAGAGAAGCCAAAAATTTAATCAAATTCAGAAAAGGATTGAATATTCATATGCATATTCATAACTATTTTAAAATACAACAAATATTTTGTCACACAACAGATCAAGAGGAGAGGAGAGGAGAGGAGGCTGGAAGGGCTAAAACCAAGGGAAAACAAAAGCTCATCCATCTTAAAAGAAAAAGAAAAAAAAAAGAAAAAAAAAAGAAAAAAAAAAGAAAAAAAAAAGAAAAAAAAAAAGAAGAAGAATCCCCTGAAGAAAAAGACAAAAACCCAAGAAAAACGAATCCCTTCTAAAGGAGTTACTTCATTAAATCATTCCAAACAGGTCCTCTGCCAGACTCCACTCCCTTGTACTAACATCAATAGAATGATTCACTTTCACTGAGTCAAGGGCTTGGAGATTGCCAGTAACCACTGTATTTCATGGGCTTTTCAAAGTCAGTAGGAAACAGCAAATTAAGGATCAGTTAAAGCTTTTATATACATGAGGCTTTTATATACATGCTACAGTATAGAGGAGGGATCACACATCCTTGCAATTGTGGTGGCTTCCAAACACACCACACCGAAGGAGAGCTCCAGTGGTTTGTGGAAAGAGATGTTTCCCCTTGTTCCTGGATGTAACACTCATGCATTACTCCTGCTGTGGCTTTGATCTGGCTTTCTCCTCCTACCCCCCAAAAAATACTTCCAGGTTGTTGACAGTGCCCGTCACATATAAATTTCTGCCTTTCCACTCTTTCTCTGGACATTAACAGGTGCAACAAGGGAGAAGGAGGGATTCTTCTAAGCCTTTTCCCCATTTATTACACCTGCATGTAGCTCAATGCACAAAGTCCTTCAGAAGCTGGTATAGAATCACAAAATAATTTAGGTTGGAAAGACTTGTGGGCCCTGAGTAGACCATGAGTAAATGTTGAATTTGAGCCCTTGCTCAGGGCTTTATCCAGTCAAATTTCGAACAGCTCCAAGGACAGAGACTTCACAATTACTCTGGGAAACTATGCCAGTGCTCGATCACCCTTGTGGTCCTTTAATCTGATCAGGCTTTCTTTAGCTTTAACAAGACTTAACAAACTGGGAAAAGGAAACAAATCCCTCTGTAGTTTCCAGATGTACCATTGAAAAGACCCTGCTGATTTTCCATATTAAATGAGACTCATTTGACTTAGTTTTACTTTGTCTCCTCTACATGGCCCCCTTCCCCCTTAGCACCTACAACACCCCAGTTTTAGGAGAGATGCTATAGGCAATACATCCATGGGCCATGCTATTTCCCTGTGGGAGTCACTTCAGCCTTAGCTCCGAGGGCACAGCCTGCAGTAAGAGTTGCTGATTGATCTCAATCCCTTCCTCAAGGGAGCAGGATTACAAGATTAGCTGATTACCCTGCTGCAGGGGTTGGGGATTTAGGAGGAATCCAGCAGTGGTCTGGCTGGCATCATTGTTTACATACTACAGTCAGTTGTATGTGAAACCACTGCAAACTGTTTTCTTTACACCCTGCATTTACTACAGCTTGATACAGATATTATGTTCTAGCCTTGGCATTGTTAGTTTGAATCTTGACACTCTTCATTAAAATAAAAAAGATTCTAGAGTTCTAGTGTACAGAAACCCAAATTTCAGTTTTCAAAGATGCCAAACAGTAAGAATATATTTAATTAACAGCAGAAGGGAAAAGTGTTTTAATTTGCACAGCTTTTAGGTTTTTTCTTAACTATTTGGCATCAGTTTAGCTGTTCTGGATGTCCCGGCTTAATAAGTAATTCTGGTCAGGGGAAAAGTCTCAACACCATTAATACTGCTCAGAACAACTTAAATCAAGGAGCAATCCTCAAATTTGGTGATTTTCCTCCATATATTGGCTGCTCCTAAACCCATCCTTATAACGCTTGTACCAAACCAGGCTTCAGCAAAACAACAGAGAGGAATAATCAGCCAGCAGCAGCTCAGGACCAGCTGCTGTGGGATTCCACCTTAATTTTCTCCATTGAGGAAACCAAGTCTTTCCTGGGATGTGCTGTGACACAGGCACATTGAACTTGCTGCCTTTTCTGTTCCTCCTCTCAGCACTTTCCACACATGTAAATACAGACAGATTTGCCCTTGGTTTCCAAACCACAGCAATTCTACAGAGTCCTTGATAGTTCTGAGAGGATTAGAAAGGCTGGGGAGTACTGGAAAAAAGAGCTCCTCAGGAGATTTGAAGATTGCAATGATTTCTGCCCAGACAAACCTTTCTGGGTTTGGTTCCCAGCTTCACAGTTTGCATGCTGGGGAAATTCTGTCGTTACATTAAAAAAACCCAAAAAAACCAAAAAACACAAGAAGTCAGCAACAAGAAGGAATATGTATTTATGGGTGGGTGATTAAAACTTCTTTTATTGTGCTGGTGGGTAGAGCTGTCCTAACTTAACAGAAGGTGCTCAGAACTCCAAGCATTTAAAAATATTTTCCTTAGGAACATGTAGGGCAAGGAGGTGAACCTAAACTAGAGGAGAGGTCAGGCTTAGTCACCTCATTTTCTATCCCTCCCACAGGAGTCCAGGGGCTTAGACCTTTTCCTTTCATCACTGAAAACAGTGCTTGGCAGAGATCCTGAAATCAGCAAGAGGATGACTCCCAACTTTAAGAGCTTAGCAAACTTCTCTTAAGGTTAGAAAATCAATTTAAAATGCAACTGCTGAGTTTTTAAAATAACTATCATGAACAAAAAATCCCAAACCACCACCATTTTTATGACTTCAATTTGCTTCTTAAAAGCACTATTATTATTTTGTAACTCTCTTTTCCTGTTGTTGATGTATCACAAAAAAGCTTTTCCACAGGAGTTTGTCAAAATTTAGAATTTATGTTTTATTTTTCTCCAGGAAGTTTGTGAAAATTACTTTTGGTCCAGCATTGTATGGTAAGATCAAGTTTTCTCTTAACTTACTAAGCTTTCTAATTTAGCTTTTCTGGCATTATTCAAAGGCAGCTGAAATTGTAAAATTCAAACTTGACCTATTTATCAGTCTTACTTTTCAAGCCAAATCTAAGAATATATAGAAAATTATTTTGAAAGCTTGTAATTTTATAGTTTATTTTCTAAATATGTGTATTTAAACTTTCCCACTAATTCCCAAACTTTGCTCTAATCCCTAGATATGGAGACATCCACTCTGCTGTCATTGCTAGACTGTAAATTCTAAGAAAAAAATCTAGAAATGGAAGCTTCAATATTCAAATATCAAACCAAGCAGCAAGAGCTTGATGTATTGTACTGACAAATCCAACTACATTTTTAAACAGAAAAGAAATAAAATCATAAAATACATAATGTTAGATGATCAATAAAGAGCTGAAACAATATCTTTGCATGAAGGATGTGCTTATGTTTACAAGTTTCTCAGGCATACAGCTCCAGTCTAGTGAGCTTTAATATAACCTCCATGATTTGGTTTTGTAGAATCTACAGTTTAAATTGGAATAGTTGAAAAATACTTCCTCCCCAAAAGGTATGAGAACAGTTTCTTCTTCCCATTGTGCTTTTAGGTAGAAATCCTGATTTTAAATTGCTTTCAAATGCCTGGTGTTTTAACCAGCTGGAAAGAAACAAGAAATACCCCAACTCCCTGCTCTTGAATTTTCAGCAGAATCTAGAAGAAAAAGTTGGAATATCCCCACTGGGTCCAAAAAAATCTTATTAGGTTTTTTCAGATAAAACCTGAGCAATTATTCAGACTTATTTAGAACAATAGCTTAAAAGTTAAAAGTCTCATTTTGGAACAGCTCCAGATTTGAGACTAACAGAGGAATAAAGCCAAGAGTTGTGATTTTACATTTTCCCTCTTGATTAAGGTGTGCTCCACTGCCGTTCCCAAGACATACTCCCTCCATTATGAAATTGGTATTTATCTGCCTCCAAAGCAGAAGCTATTTCTGTGATGAGGAATTTCAGCATGATGAGAGGGATTGACAGGATTGATAGCAATCAGTTATTCAACCCTGGGTGAGGGAATTGGTAACAAGAGTGGCAAGTTAATGAAGAATTAAATGTTGGATCTGAGATCTGGGAAAGGTTTCTCCAGAGATTATTAAAAGAACATGGTAAATCTTTCCTCTGGCAACAAAATCACCACCTGAGTTGAAGGGACATCAACAAGGAGGCTAAATCACATCACCCACCTGCCAACTTTTCACTCAGTGGCTCCCATCAAGTCAGCACAAAAGTATGTCTCTGCAAATGGACTGTGTTCAGTTTCTAAAACAAATAAACATGCAACCAAATATCTTTGTTGTGTAAAACACTGCAGGCTGCCATCTCCACACCTGCTCCTGCCAGCAGCGTTCTACTCTGAGGACAGCAGGTCCTCCTCCAGGATGAGGGGGATTCAGGTTGGTGGCAGCCCAGTTGTGGTTTCCAGCTCACATCTGGGATCTGGGGCAAGGCTGAGAACTCAGGTTAAAGCCTGATACGGGTATTTCTTGTGCCTAATGTCTCACACACCTCAGAAACTCATAATNAGCCCCCTTGTCACCTTTATGGCCTCCTCTGGACTTGCTCCAACAGTTTCATGTTCGGACTTATTCTGGTTTGGTACCTAATTTTCCAAACATATTCTGATTTTTGTACACAAATTTCCAAACACAGGCTCTCCAAACTGAGCCTCTGAGCTGAGCTGAAGTCATCTCCTTAATCAGAACACACATCAGTAATGTGTTCAAAAGAAGATTGTCACCCAAGGAGCCTTGTCTTTGGCACATGTGGTTCATGATCTGACACTTGTGTGGCAGACAAGAAGTCCCCAGAAAATGGTCTTTTAGGGACTGTCACTCACATAGTCAGTAGGCTCCATCCTGCTCTAAATCAGCATAAAGGTTTAACAACATTTTTCTTTATCTCACATTGAAACATGAATGAAGAAACATGGCAAGGAGCAGAACAACTTCTAAAAGCAAAGACCTGGATGTTCCTGGTGTCTAAGGACTAAATCCTGAGCTTAGTGAGCCCAGCCTGCCCTGTTTCCAGGAGACAGCTCCTATCCTCTCCCTAAACAAAGAGGTATCAGTTCCCAGAGCCAAATTCCCAGAAATCAGGATCCAATGAGAACACAGACAAACAGAAAATAATCTGTCAAGACATTTGGCATAACATAACACATAAGCATGGAAATTCTTCCCAATTTAGCATATTCTGTAATTCATCACGAAGGGAAAAAAAAAGGCTGTTTTCAATGGCTCATAGAGAATTTCTCTCACCTACACTGATGCATGTCACTCTCAGGCCTTCTTTAAGTAAAGACAGAAACAATGCAGATATGTACAAAACAGTGCTTCTGAGTGTTGCAAGGAAAGGCTGAGAGAACTGGAATTGTTCAGCCTGGAGAAAACAAGGATTCAGAGTGACCTCTTTCCAGGACCTGAAAGGAGCCTATAGGAAAGATGGAGAGAGACCCTTGACAGGGGCCTGGAGTGACAGGAAAAGGGGAAATGGCTTCACACTGACAGAGAGCAGGTTTAGATTGGATATTGGGAAGGAATTCTTCCCTGTGAGGGTGGCGAGGCCCTGGCACAGGTTGCCCAGAGCAGATGTGGCTGCCCCATCCCTGGCAGTGTTCCAGGCCAAGCAGGACAGGGCTCTGAGCAAGCTGGGCTAGTGGAAGGTGTCCCTGCCCATGGCAAGAGGGGTGGAACTTTGAAGATTTTTCCAACCCAAATCATTCATGAATCAATGACCTTATGGAAGTGGTGTGTTAGTCTCAGCAGCTCAATCATCTTTGTCAACCAGTGTCTTCCCCTCTGCTCTACAGAACAGCTGTGAGATAGTATGAACAGGGACATAAGGTTTTAGCACTATTTCCCCTAATCCCCCTTTATTAGAGCAAATCCCTGTATTCTCAGGGATTAAGGTCAGGCAAGGTCTGTTGAGCTCTCAGCCACACTGCTACTGGTCCTGACACTATGGTGTGGAATGGAGAGTAAAAAGAAATTCTTTACACCCAAATCAGAGATCAGGCATTAAATGGCTCGAAGAACCATATGCCAAAACCTCTTTAGTGCCTGATGAACAGTTCCTATGAGTGCTGTCCTAGGGACAGCCACTGATTTATCTTGATTATTTCAAACTTTTTTTATAGAAGCTCCAGGTTTCCTGAAGCAGAAATTTCTCCTCAGCAAAAAGACAGAGTAGCAGCACAGGCTCAGAAGACAAACGCCAGAGAAAATAATCTGTGCCCAGCAGCCACACCACAGAAACCTCTGGTTTGTTGGGTTTTTTAATATGCTAATAATAAAAAATCTTGCTACCTTTTAAGTGTGAGAACCATGTGGGGATGTGGGGATGATAGGTATTCCCAAACAGAGGACACAGTAAGACCAGAGTGCGTTTTCCTCAGACAGTCTGCCCTAAATTGCAGCTTGAGTACCTGTCTGAGAGCAGATGATCAGATCACAGGAGGAATGAAGAGCATCTGGATGGGTATTTTCTGTGTGTGTGGGTGGTCATCTGACCCTGGCTGGACACCAGGTGCCACCAAAGATGCACTCTCACTCCCCTGCTCAACTGGACAGTGGAGAGAAAATATAACAAAAGGCTCATGGGTTGAGATAAAGACCGGGGGAGATCAGGCACCACTTACTGTCCTGGGCAAAACAGACTCAGCTTGGGGAAATCAGTTCAGTTATGCACCAGTCAAATCAGAGTAGGATAATGAGAAATAAAGCAAATCCTGAAAACAACTTCCCCCTGCCTCTCCCTCCTTCCCAGACTCTACGTCCTGCCCCTCAGTGGAGTAGGGAGATGGGGAGTGGGAGTTATGGTCAGTTGACCACATTGTTTCTGTTGCTGCTTCCTCCTCAAGGAGGGGAGTCCTTCCCCTGCTCCAGAGTGGGGTCCCTGTCTTGGAGGACATGAACTTTTCCATCATGAGTCCTTCCTATGGTCTGCAGTTCCTCACTAACTGCTCCAGCATGGGTCTCTTCCATGGGGGTCAGTCCTTCAGGAACAGACTGCTCCAGCCTGGGTTTCTCCCACAGGGTCACAAGTGCTGCCAGCAAACCTGCTCCAGCTTAGGATCCTCTTTCCACAGGAGTCTGCTCCAGTGTAGGCTTCCCTCAGGGTCACAGCATCCTTTGGGTATCCCCCTGCTCCAGCAAGGACTGCTCCAGGGGCTGCAGGTGGATCTCTGCACCACTGTGGGCTGCACCATGAGCTGCAGATACATCCCAGCTCCGGCGCCTCTGCTCCCCCCTCCTCACTGCCCTGGGTGTCTGCAGGGGTGTTCATCTCACATCTTCTCACTCCTCTCTTCTCTGGCTACAATTACCTCTGCACAACATCTTTACTTACTTCTTAAAAAAATGTTATGGCAGAGGTGCTCCCACCATTCCTGATCTGCTCAGCCTTGGCCAACAGCACATCTGTCTTGGAGCTGCCTGGAATTGGTTATCTCGGACATGGGGGAAGCTTCCAGCAGCTCCTCACAGAAGCCACCCCTGGGGCCCCCCTACTACCAAAACCTGGCCATGCGAACCCCATGCAGTGTGTGGGCCCCTGGGAGAGAATAAATATGAGAGCCAAACTGTTATCAGCCAACTGGAGAATAAAACAGATTTAACTCCATGAGATATAGCCTGTGCTTGAAATAAAACACCTGTGCTGAAAGGAGGCTCTCCATGGAGCAGAAAACAAACAGATAAGCCTTGAAATTCTGTTTTCCAGAGCATTATTTCTCCCTTATTCATGCTAAGAACTAAAGATGGCTTTTGCTCTTCTCTCTTCTCCACGAGATGTCATCATCTCTCTCCTGCCAAAGACAAACTCCTATCTACCCTGGCTTCCAGTTCTTAAAAATGATTACATTTTCAATGAAAGAGGAGCAGAAATCCAGAGCCTCCCTCTCCTGGGTGTCCTTATCACTGACATATGAGGTCATGTTTACATCTTACCTCCCTCTTCTGAAGAACATTTAGGAAGACTGTCAAAAGAGCAGCCTCAGCAATGAAGCCCATGCAAGAGTAAGTGGCAATTACGACATGAACCAGGGTATGGGAGATTCTCCCAGAAGGGCTTGGAAATTTAGTCGCCCATATGCCTGGTGAGTATCCTAAATTTTAATTTTTCCAAATGGGAATCTGGGCCTGGAGATATAGATGAAAATTAATATGGAAGGATGGAAGGAAGGAAGGAAGGAAGGAAGGAAGGAAGGAAGGATCGCAGTGACATTCCAGTCACACACACTTCACCTGGGAAGACCATGCCCTCCCCCAGTGCAGTTCCAACATCAGGCAGTCTCAGATATTGATTACCAGATGTTTTCTGACCAGATGTTTCCTCTTCTCACTCCCAGCTTAGCAAACCCTCTAGCAGGCTTTTGGTGGAGCTGTTCTCCCTCATGAGACAGGGAAAGGAGTGAGGGCTTCCTAGATAAACCTGTGATAAAGAAGTGTTTATCACATAGTTCTGCAATTTCTCATGCATCTCTGATGAACTCACCTGTCCTATGCTCACTAATCCATCTCCCTCAGGCTGCTTGGAGCCTGCCAGACCTCTGAGGAGTTTTCTGCAGCTGCCATATGGACAAAAAAAAATTATTAAAGAAAATAAAAGACTGCTAAAATGTTTTCTCCTTCTGCCTTTCAGTGAAAATTCCCTCAAAATACAGCAGTGGTCATTCACAAAAAATAATCTGCCTGACAAAGCTCAAAATAAATACAATTTTAAGAACATCCCATCCCTGTAAGGTGTTCAAGGCCAAGCTGAATGAGGCTTGGGACAGCCTGGTCTGGTGGAAGGTGTCCCTGCCATGGCAGAGGGTTGGAACAAGTTGATCTTTAAGGTCCCTCCCAGCTCAAACCATTCTTTGGTTCAATGATTTGATAAATAAGAAGGGAAATTGACATGTGTCATCTCTTTCCAGTTCCTAGGCATACCCAAGGAGTTTGTTCTTAAAAATGAAACATGTTCAGGTCTCTAATTACTGGGGTTTTTTCTTTTTGGCCCTTACTGAACTCCAAAGAGCTTCATAAAACTTAAGGAAGTTTATAAACCTAGGTTTTATAGGGTTGGAGATGCAAGTAAAAGGAACAATTGTAATGTAAAAAATCATTAATATCTGTGGATGCTTTTAAAACTCTACAGCATTTCTAAGCCATATTTCTGGTAAATATTCAAGCAAATACAGAATATTTGTTGATAAAATGAAGGATATATGGTGTATTGGCCTCTCTTAGAAACTTTCTGAATAATTTACAATAAGTTGGAATGCCAGCTCCAATTATCCATTATCTCCAATTTTCCTATAGGTCATTGTGCTAATTGTCTTCTTACAGAAAAGTGACAATTACAAGATAACATTAAAATAAACTATTTTTTTGACTTCAGATCACAAAATTAATCCTCATTTTCATTAAGATTTTCTCTTGCATTCCAGGATTGTATTTGTATCATCTTTGGTTAGACATCATGTTGACAGTCAGTAGTGTCAGGGATGCAATTCCTGAAGGCATTTATTCCTATAAATTCTGTTGGACATTTATTGGTAACCTCCATGGAAGAAAATAGGCAGTTCCTCTTAGCAAAACTGTGAACAGCTGATGGGTTTGTCATCAGGATTTGGGTCTGTCACAGCACAATGGGTTATTTATTTATAGGTCTCACTCTTGTCACCATCTTTAAAGTAAAATTTGCATTGACTAGAGCCAAAGAGAGGAGATATTCACAGAATCACAGAATATTCTGAGTTGGAAAGGACCCACATGGGTCATCAAGTCCAAGTCCTGGCCCTGCACAGGGTACCCCAACAATTTTTGATAAGGTTGGAATACTAAATAAGATGTAGCGAGTATTTGAATCTTGAGTTAATATCTAGGCTTTCTGCCCAGACAAAAACACATCTCCTTTCACCTTTGAGTGATTTCCACTCTGTTGTACTTTCTGCACCCCCTACATCAGTCAAAATTACAATCTCTGATTTCCTGGTACCCTTTCAATCCTTTATCAGCTCAAGGGCTTTTAATTACATTGCAAAGCTTAAATTTTTGTCTCTCCATACTAGACAGAAATGCACCCCGAGATAATACTGCTCGAGATATGGTGTTAATGTGATAAGTACAATAATCTTACAAGTAGCTACAAAAGGTAGATAAGGATGTGATTTTAGGAGCTCGTTGAAATGTCACAATTTGTCATAATATTATGCATTTGAATAGTATAAGCAATTGGATCTTTAGCTGGTGTGGTATTTTCTGATTTATTCCTTCCACATTGTCCATGAAAGAAAGAGGTTTCAGAAGATAATTTAGAATCACACCACTACTTAAAACCACTGCATTGGGATATTTCTGTGACTGTTTCTGCTTCTAATCAATGAGAACTGGCACTTTGAACTTGTGAAAGTCTCTTTGACTGCACGAGAAGAATTCATGTGTAATATTGTAATGTTCAAGTGCCTTATGGGAATGAGGTAAATCTCAGCAAGTCATTTCCATCACATCCTGAATATCCACATGGGCATAAAACATAAAACATCATGCTTACAGCCCCATTGGAATGATATAATTTCATTGCCATCCTCTTCTTTAAAGCACCTTTCATCTGGCATTATGTTAGACAAAAGTTGAAAGCAATGCTGGTAATTGTGTCAGCGACAGAATTTAACCAAACACTGCTCACCCCCAATACAGAATTAAATTCTTATTTTAGACAGACATGTCCACCTTGGATCCATTTATCAAAAGTCTGGGGAGCCAGCTGAAATTAAATCAATGCCACACACTTTATGGGCACTGGCTGATGTCCAGAGTGCTAAAATGGCAGTGCAGAATTGGAAAGGCCCAAGCACGTTGTTTATATGGGCTGGCTGAAATCCAAAATGGTTACAGTAAGTAGAAGAATAAAACATTGGTAACAGGGCCCTCTACTCCTCACTTGAGGCCAGCAAGTGCAACACTTCAGCTGGGAATAGGTGATCATTATGAAACATAGGCACATAAACCTCCAGGCACAGATCCTTCGTGATCCTGAGCACTCACACCTGACGGGAGAGAGAGCAAGAGGCATGGACACACTGCCAGTCTCCCAGATGGCTCAATGGAACTGTGGCTTGGCTCTCCCCCATGAACTGTGAGTCTCAGCTGAGAGAGGCTGCTGATGGCTTTTCAAGGGTGCTCTGCTGGGTTGCATTTGAATTTACAGTCTGGAGGTTTGTGAGGAATGGTGCTTAGGAGGAATATCCCTGCTGTCTGCAGGGTCTGCAGCACTAATGCAGAGCTCCTCAAGACCTTTTATTCACAGAACCATTTAGGATGGAAAGACCTCCAAGATCGAGTATAACAATCCCTCCCCAGCCTTCTTCCTAGTGTAACAGATCTATAGCAAGGTCATGGACTTCATTTGGCATTTTCAAAATGGGTTTTCTGGAATAAAAATAAGTCCCCAGGTGCAGGGCTCCATCATGTTTTATGGCCGTGCAGTGCTGACAATGCACAAAGAAAGGGGTGAGGGTAACCAAGGCTGCTTTCCAAAAGTGGGGAAACACAGGCCATTAGACACATCCAGATCCTTGAGATCCACATCTCAGAGAGGTCAATCCCTAACTCCAGCTGAGTGCAGAACTAGCAGAGATCACACTGATTTTGTAGCCGTTAATTTATTTTTCATATTTATTTGCCATTGGGAATTCTTGCCCAAAATCTTAATAATAAATCTGGCCCAGAGAAATAGAATCAAGATCCCTTGGAAAATGTTAAGAGACTGGAAAACAAGTTCATATTGATTCGCAATAAACAAAACAGAAAACCCAGGCGTTGTTCATGAGACAGGAATTCTAAAATATTCCATTTGGGGAGTTTGATGGCTTGCTTGCTGCCCAGCTTGAAAGCTTTCAAGCATTTCTGCTTTCTCAATGCAGGAAAAAAGCTGCAATAACTTAAATTAAAAAAGAAAAAGCAAAAAACACCCTTTCATGTTCCATTGTGAACCCAGAAACTTTGCCTTCTTGATCATCACCTTTTTTCTACCTTCACACTTGTGCTCTGCTCCTTTACAGGCAGCATTGAAGTCCTTGCTTTTCTTTAATGGAAGTGAGAAAAATAGACCAGCATCTTCAAGGTAGTCTTCTGGGGAGATACTGTTTGGATTTTCCAAAGAGAAAACAATGTTCCAGTAAAGTAGTCATTTTCCCATACAGCATCATACAGTTGTTCAAAGACAGAGTTTTTTTCATCAGGAAAATAACCCTCCAATAAAGTCTGCTTCATCCCAAACAGTCTAGACAAGGGCTGTAATTAACTTCTGGCCATTACATGATTTACAGACAATTCCCTCCCAAAACCTGACATGTAAAACTCAAACCCTTCAGATTTATTTAATGCAGATGTTTTAAAGATGAGCAAATGTAAACATCTCTGAGAACTGTGTGAACACTACCAAAACTTTTTTATCTTGGTTTCAAAAGCTGCAATTCAATTGTGTGTACACGAGAATCTGGTGCAACTTGAGACACCTGAGGATTCCAAAGATATTCACCTGAGCTGGACAGAAATGACACAGGGTTCATGGAAAACCTTCTGAAGCAGTAGATCCAGACAAAAAAGGATATCACAGAGCAGCTCAGAATATGTTACATGCTGATATTTCAACAGCTGAGTAACACCTCAAACCTGCATTCTAAAGAGAGCTTTTAAGGTTTGATTTTTCAAGTATCTTGATGCACATGTGTATTTATGAGAATCTTGTCCCACAAAAAAACAACTGAAAGTAATTCCAGCTCATTGACTTAGAACCAAGAAGATGAATTTTTTTAAGGACAGTCTCCTGTGTAAATGGCTGCCTTTAACATTAATCTTCAGGGACATCAGTGCAAGGTTGGTACCCACAGAGGCTTTGCAGAAGAGCAGTTTCATGGAGCAGTTGCTTAACGTGCTGCAGAGAGGAACTTGTACTCACATTTGTCAGTGTGGGAAGGAGATCCCACTCTCTTTTAGCAGCGTTGAAAGGAATAAAGGCTTACTTTTTTTCCCAAAGAAAGGACATCTCTCTGGTTGCACACATGATACAGCAGTGCTGAGCTAAGGGAAAGGACTGAATCCTCAAGGATCACTTTTCAGAACAAAGACAAACTTTTATTATCCCTCAGTATTACTGATAGAATCTCAGCATGTTCTTGAAGAGGACAGGCTCTGGCAGCTGTGAGAGTGTATCAATAATTTGGCAAATTTCATACCCTTATCTCTCACTAAAATAAAGGTAGGAACAGCAAATCAAGATCTGGTTTTATAAAAGCAGCACTCAGACTGAATTGTAAAAACCAGTTTGGAATTCTTACAGGGTTTAACACTAGTATAAAATCAGATTTGTGCCAAAGACACCAAAATATTGGGTTTTTTCTGCATCTGAATAACCATTTTTACTTAAGCAAATAAGATAAAGAATATTTTCTCTTTCTGGGGAAAATAGAATGAAATAGAGACTTAATAACACACAGAGATAGCAATACACGGTTTATCCACTTTAAAAGAAAAATGGATAAAGAGGAGGTATTGTGAGACTACAAGAGAAGATTCCTGCATTTCACTGGAATGTTAGGAAAGTAGTTCTTCAGAAACATACAGTGTCCTGGGGCAAGTGCTGCTTGTGATACATCTGTGATGACAGCAGTTTGTTAGAGACCCAGATTAGAGGGAAATGTTCCGGCATGCAGAGACTTTAAGGCTCTAACACTACAAAAAGGATGGCAATGGCTCAACAGAGCAGAAATCTTAAGGGGAGATGTAGTCAGGGTTGAAGACATTCAGGGTACGGCCCAAGAAGTGGTGGAGGTAGAGCACATTTACATAGACAGATGGTACAAACTCATTGCAGGGCCTCCTTTTTTTGTTACAGCTCCCACTTCAAAGCTGCCATGCTTAACATCCCTTCCAGGCTGCATGGGGCAGCTGGGGATGAGCTGCCATTGCCTGTCTCACACACACAGCTCGTGTGCTCAGTTCATCTCCCAGCAGGGAACGGGATGGTTCTCTTCCCCCCCTGCAGTGCAAGTGTCACTGCAGCTGCCACTCCACCCGGGAGCTGGAAGGGCCATGTCCATCCACACTCCTCCCTCACAAGGTGCAGGGCAGCACTGCCACTTTTCTCAGCCTTGATCTCATGGCCTCTGGAAAAAAGTTTCTTCCCAGTACTTGTTTGATAGCTCATGGTTGTCTTCCATCCATCTGATGCTGCTGGAGGAAAAGGCAGATTCTCTGTTACTCTGCAAACTTTTCAACTCCATCTTCCTGTCTGATTCAGAGGTAAAACAGGGCCTTGAACACAAAACAGATCCTTTTTTAACTGCTGCATTCTTTGTCTCCCATCTCTTCTTTAATGTTTGGAGAATCACTCATGAGGAGCAGCTGAGGGAGCTGGGGGTGCTCAGCCTGGAGAAAAGGAGGCTCAGGGGGGACTTTCTGGCTCTGCACAACTCCCTGACAGGAGGAGACAGCCAGGCAGGGTTTGGGCTCTGCTCCCAGGGAACAAGGGACAGGACAAGAGGAAATGGCCTCAAGCTGCACCAGAGGAGGTTCAAGAAGAATTTCTTCACTGAAGAAGTTGTGAAACATTGGAATGGGCTGCCCTGGGAGGTGATTAAGTCACCACCTCTGGAGGTTTTTCAAGAAATGACTGGATGTGGCACTCAGTGCTCTGGTGTAGTTGACAGGGTGATGTTTGGACTCGATGACCTTGGAGGTCCAGCCTTGATGGATCTGTGGAACTCATGCCTTTGCTAAAATAAGTTCCCTTCCTCCATTATGGCAGCTTTGATGTGTTAACAGGTGTGTTAACACCTTGCTCATGTCACATCGCTTCCTGTCACCTTCCTGCCTGCATAAAACTGAGAGAAACAGGCTGGCAGTGGTTGCACTCCCTGAGTTGGCCCAGGATGCTGAGGCATGAGGATCCATGAAAAGGACAAGGAGATATTTTCTGCTTCTTAGATTATCATGACTGGAGAACATGTGGACTGTTCTCCAGATGGGAAGATGGGCACAGCATGGAAAAAAAGACTTTAGACATTGAGCTTTCTGTGTTTGTTATTCATCACTTAATTTATACTGGAAATGAATCTGAGAGAAGGAAACCTTACTCAGCTTTTATCAGAATTTATCCCCTTTAGAAAAAGCATGAGATCACATAAAATGTACCTCTAAAGGTCTCCAGAAAGGACAATAAAATTTGATATGGCATTCTTGAGGTTTTAGACTGAAATAGGGAAAGAATAGGAAAGAATCCTCTTTCATCACACCTAATCTCCTCCAGTTTGTGTCTTTGTACTTCATGAGGGAGGAAACACAGAAAAAATACATGTACACAGGTCCAATATTTTCAATGGCCATTCTAAAAGAATTAGTCCTTTCTTTTGAGGATAAAGGTTTGCTAAATATCTGTGAGAAAATGAAGTCAGACTTTGATTCATTCTGGTCTGGACATTTATATAACTTTGTTTCTTCTTCCTGACTTGGTGTTTATAAGAAGAGACCACCCCTGAAATCTGAGAATGTTGCAAAGATCACAGAGGCTCTTTTAAAAGCATCATCCCAATGGGTGTGAGATGGAATAAGATGATTCTGAGGTATCAGTAGCCAAAGAGAATTTCGGTCTAATCAGTAGCCAAAGGGAGTTTAAGTCTAACATGTGGATGCTGCAAATTCTGCTTGTAGAAAGGAAGCAAAAACTACCAAACCAAGACTATGATGTGGTTTGTCTGCTCGTCCATTCTCCAGCAAGATGGATGTGCTAGGAGATGCCAGACTTCTCTATCTTTTCTTTTAAAACTTCTTTTAATACCATAACCAAGACTTACAGTGCTTTAAGTTGAACTGAACCTGTGATGAATGAACTCAAATATGAAACAAACCAAGACTCATTTTTACAGTTTCTCTAAGGAGGGACATGCTAAAGAATCCCTTGGTGAGTTGCTGCTCTCTACTGGGGAAAGGATGTACGAAAGACTACCCACCTGGCACATTCCCTGTATTGCATGTTATTCCAGTCTTATCCCTGAGCTGATGTACTAATTTTAAAGTGATCTTGACAGTGAATTCCCAAGTTAATCTGCTTCAATAATTTCCTACATGATGTCACATGCATGTGCACCCCATCTTAAAATTTCAATAGATTAATATCCCAGCTTACCTGTTCTCCTTCCCTCTCCCAAACACATTCATTATCCTTCTTCCACCAACGTCCCAGGCATCAAGTCCAGTTCAAAGTGCCTTGTCCAGCTCTCAGGGGTGTGCCTGGTGCCTGTCACCAACTGCCAGCCTCATTTCTTCCATGGTGAAAAGATCTCACACAGCTGTGGCACTAATTTGAGTAAACAGAAGACTTGTGGTCATGGAAGATGGACTTTTCCTGGAATAACATGAAATTATAACCTTGCCAGGAGATAAAAAGAAGGAAGAAAATGTTCCTAACACTTTATTCACTACCAGCTACAAAATTCTTCCTTTTGTATTATTTTTTCCTCTTTTTTTGGTTTATTTCTTTCCTTTTGCTGTCTTTTTCTTCTTCCCTCCAGCCTCCATTTTCTCTCAATAGTTTTCTCTAATACATCAGTATACCTCAAGAGTATAAACACTCAAAACTACATTTTTTTATTCTTTTTTTTTTTTTAATTTCAGTTTCAATTTTTCTTTCAACAGCTGGACTGAAAGATTTTACACCAGGACATGCAGATAAACTTAAGGTGACTCCAAATGCTCTATCACCGGAAATGGAAGCTGGGGAAGACCTGAGCAGAAATGCCTAAGATAGCTCAGGAGTCCAAATAACCTTGGAACTGAATCAAGATTTTTGTCAGGAATGATCAGAATAAAGGCTAATATTTGGGGCAGGAATCTGCTACAGGAATCTGCTACAGACCACCTGCTTGGGAAGAGGAAACAGATTAAACCCTCTTCAGCTGGTAGAACAAGTCTCAAAGTCATGGGCTCTGAGACTTGCTGTGGATCATCAGGATCAGCTCCTGGCCTGTCCAACTCCTGGCCCTGCACAGGACACCCAAAGAATCACACTGTTATTATTTCCTCATGACTGCAGGAAGAAGACAGAGTTAGGGAGCACTTAAGCCAATTGATTATGGGAATAGTTGGTATGGCTGTGAAGGTGCCAAGGGAACCATCAGTGTCACTGTGAGACTTGTCTTATCATCTTCAACAGCTCATGGCAAACAGGAGAAGTCACTTTTGACTGAAAAGGGGCCAATATGACACACATTTCTGCTTGTCAAGAGAGCGGGAGAGGCAGAACTGCTACTTGGGCCTTCTTATATCTCCTTGTGCAGAAAGCACCTTGCTTTCACTAAATGCAGACTTCTGACTTCAGAAAGAGCGTGTTTGAGGCCTCTTACAGGTATCAATAATTTGGCAAATTTCATACCCTTATCTCTCACTAAAATAAAGGTAGGAACAGCAAATCAAGATCTGGTTTTATAAAAGCAGCACTCAGACTGAATTGTAAAAACCAGTTTGGAATTCTTACAGGGTTTAACACTAATAACAATCAGCCCTTGTAAGGCCTCCCCTGCGGTGCTGTGTCCAGCTCTGGGCTCCTCAGCACAGCAGGGACATGGAGCTTCTGGAGCAGGGCCAGCAGAGGCTGCAGAGATGATTTAGGGCCTGGAGCATCTCTGACAAGGAAAGGCTGAGGGAGCTGGGGCTG
This sequence comes from Ploceus nigricollis, assembly GCA_013399945.1. Taxonomy (NCBI): domain Eukaryota; kingdom Metazoa; phylum Chordata; class Aves; order Passeriformes; family Ploceidae; genus Ploceus; species Ploceus nigricollis. Next base: position 39,665 of record VXBC01000846.1, on the reverse strand, counting down.
TCCAGCCTCGAGAGGAGCCCCAGCTGAGAGGGGCCCTCAGCCCTGGGTGTCCCTGTCTGCAGGGAGGGCTCTGAGCAGGGCCCAGGCTCTGCTCCGTGGGGCCCAGCAATGGCACCAGAGGAACGGGCAGGGACTGATCCCAGGAGGTTCCACCTGGACACGAGGCAGAACTTCTTCCCTGGGCAGTGATCGAGCACTGAACAGATTGTCCAGAGAGGGTCAGTGGACTCCAGAGTGGAGTCTCCTCACTGGAGATATTCCAGAACCAGCTGGACACAATCCTGTGCCCTGTGATGGGGGGCCCTGGAGCAGGGAGGTGGGACCAGCTGCCCCACTGTGGTCCCTTCCAGCCTCAACCAGTCTGTACTTCTGTGATCAGAGATTTCTCAGGCTACATCTCAGCAGGTTTCTGCTTTTCTTCTGGGCTTGTTGAAAGGAAGCAATGATTTCTTATTCTGCTTCCCCCATATGGGGAATGCAGGATGATGGAGAGCTCCAGCCTGAATGCATCACACATTTGTGAATCTCTTTACAAACACACCAGCCTGCTATAGGTATACTGACACATAAATCAGCTGAGCACCAGATGCAGTTTGGCTACAAGAGGGAAGCAAAATCTGGGGGCAATTTTTTTAGGACGCTGGAAAAAATCTCCATGCAGATTGGTTATTAACATAGACTGCAAGTTGGTCTAAAGAACTAAAGAAACAATCTTTAACCATAACCCATTCCAGAGGTTTTATAAAAATCAGACACTACAAATAAAATCTAACACTTCCCTTAAGTGAGGAATATCAGTTATAAGAGTGATAGTAACTAAAAACTGCTTTCTAGAAATGCTTTTGAATTCAAGTATGTATCTAATGTGTATGTTAAGTAACTATAGTGCACGCACCTGGCATGTGCATGAACTCCCACCCTCAGAAATGTATAAAACACTGTAAAAGATGTCAGGTCAAGCACATAAAAGAGAGAAAATGTCAGAAATTAAGTACATCCTAGAGAACTGTAGTTCATCTCTTCTTTAAGATTGCAATGTGATAAATTCTGGAACTGAGTTATCTTAGTCCTTTTTTATCTTTTCCTCTTAAAGCACTTCTCTCTCTGCGTGCTCCAAGTGCTCTGGCTGCTCTGTATTCGTTCACTGCCATTTTCTTCACTCACTTCTCATGCTGTGTGTGGCCTCAGGACACACTTATCAAAATCCTGTTCTGAAGAGAGAAGGCTTCATTTCCCCATGGGATTTCCTAAATCACCTCCCTGAGTCCTTCAGTGCCACAGTGAGGGAAGGGAAACACGTGCTTGACTGAGCATCTTGTACTCCTTGTACTTCAGCACTGTGTCTGAAGGCTTCATGAGCAGGAGCATTTATCCCCAAAAATGTCCTTTATTGATGGGGACAAGAAGAAGATGTTAAAATAAGAACTACTGCTCATGTGACAATTGAGTCTGAAGGCTCCAGTTATTCAGAATTCTTAGGAACATTAGCAGCTCTGTATAGGGTACCCTTGCAGCCACAAGGACCCAGAGCTCCCACAAATCCAAAGCCGGGATGCAAAGCAACTCACAGCAGCACCTGGTGCTGGATCAGATTCCAGGCTGTGCCCTGAAAGATGGTGCTGTTGTAAAGCTCCTCAGACCCATCCATTGCATTGACAGCAGCCACTGGGAGTCCATCCCAAGTCTCATATTTGGCAGAAGGCAGCCAAACCCGTGTGTGTGTCCTGCCATGTATCGCACACGACGTCTGCTCTAAAATTACCAAGGCAATAAAAGGGACACTTCATCAAAGGGCATTTTCCTGACACTTGTGTGAGTCACCTCAGCCTAATCTTGGTTCCCGGAGCTCAGGGAGTGGAGGACAGCTGCAATAGTTTAGCATTTCTAGTGTGGACCATCGCGTTTTGCCAGCAAACCACAGAGCTCTGTGCTAGCGCGGCTCCTGGGTTCCCTTCCAGCTCCAGCAGGGAGTATTTTGTTAGCTTTAATTCCTGCAGCTAAACCCAGTCCACTTGTTGCCTTTAGGTCTCTTTCTTCTTTCCCAGCTACTTCCAACTTCATCATTTGCCTGCAGTCTTTTCCTTATCATGCCTGCTCTGTTTCTCCTGCTATATCCTCACTCTTCGCTGCACACCTACTCAGTGCTCACCAACTTTAGACCTACCTCTCCCAGTTCCTGAGGAAACTGGTGAATTCATGTTCTGAACCATGTATTAGAAGTTGTTTCTGTGTTTTGTAGGAAAAATTCTCCATTAAAAGCCAGCAACTTTCTTAGAAACCACCCAGAACTCAGGTAACAAATGTGAGTAATTACTGCACAGGCATAGAGGGGGCAAATAAAGCAATTTATCAGTTCCATTCACATTCATAGACAAGACCAGCCTTATGCACAAAGAGGCAACATTTTGCCCCCTCTGGAATTTCTATCAGCCATAGTGAGACAGGATTTTCCCTGTAGTCTCTACTTTTAAGTTACCAAATGCAAAAAGCTGTAAATTAGGAGCTTTTAAATGCCAGACTCTAAGAATTTATCAAACTGTGCCTTCTGTCTTCTGGACTGTTTTCAATATTTGAGGTTCATATCCATTATGCACTCTCACATGTTGAGTAAATACTACCCTTCTATGCTGCGTACACATTCCCAGGAAATTCTACTTATTTGGGCAAAATGGCTTTGATACAAAGGCACTACTTGTTGCAACTTGGGATACACTGTGCCAATATCTGGTATTGGGGTGGACCCAGGACTTAATAAGTAAGATAATGAAAGCCTTCAAATCATGCTGGCTTCCAGATTCAGGCTTATGTGCCTATTCCAAGAGTTACCTATAATAAAATTTTGACATTGGAAAAATAAACTGCAGGTATCTGGTAGCTGAGACCTGATCCTGTACTAACACACATTGCAAAGGAGTTCACTGAAACCAAAGGAGTGAGCCAGAAGGATACCAAGATCCAGTGATGATTCTGCATTGGTTTAGTACTTCAGGATGGATTGAAATAAGGAGCCAGCCACTGCAGCTGTCCAATTTTTTTTTCTTTATTTCCCTGCTGTTCCCATCCTGAAGCCATTAAATGCCAGAACCACTGGTTGATGTCTGACCTCAGAATAGTTCCCAGAACAACCAGCACATTGACCAAAGACATCAGCAAATCAACACCTACTCAGAAGGGAAAAAACGGACCACTGGAAATCTTTTCCTCTGTTTTGTGGTTTTACTCAGGCTTCAGCCAAGTTTTCCTTCCAGATAAACCCCAGAATCCTTTTCCAAAAGGAAAGAAACTAACCCTGTTTCTCCCCTTGGGCACACACAAGACTTAAACCAATGTTGTCTCCAGGGAAAGGAGTGGCTCTTTAGACAGCAGTGATGGCTATTTACAGGGGCACCTTCGTTCCAAAAGCTATTTTACTACCCCTTGTACTGAGCAAAGTGATAAAGTCTTGTTCAGGATTCAGTTTCCACAACTCAGGCCCTGCCCCCCCAGGCACACTGGGGTGTCACTCCACATTTACCACAGTCAGACCTGGAAGCCAGCTCCCCAAAATTGTCTTATTCTCACACACATACAAACAAGCATACATTTAATTGCATTCCCAACACATACTTTGCCTAACCTTACAATGACCCAAATCTCCACTGGGCTTCCAAAATTTGTTGTTTTCTCCAGTCTATCTCTATATCTACTGACAATCTTTCAGCACCCTCTTTGTCTACTCAAAGCAGAACTTAAAGTGAAGTTTATCTGCTTCCAAGACACTTTTCCTTCTGCCTCCTCAGGGTTCTGACAACAAGCAGCTCATTGTTTGTTGTTATTACCTTGGCAGAGACTCTGCTGAGAGAGCTGCTGCTTTCAAAAATCTACTCAGTAGCATGGTCTCCCAGGGCTGCATGTTGTCATATTTGCCAAGAATGCATACAAAAATAATCCAACATTTATCACAAAGAGAGAATTTGCTTTGTTGCTGGTTATTCTTTTGTTGTTGTTGTTATTTTTGGTTTTGGTTGGGTTTTTTTTCTTTCTTTTTTCAGAAGTCCTCAGTTAATTGTCTGAAGTGGTTTGGAAACCTGAGAAGCTGAAGTCCTGAAGACCTTTCTCCTTCTTCTTGGTAGAAAGATGGCACGTACATATGTGACTAGCTGGCTACAAGTGGAACTGCACACAAAATTGCCATGAGAGCTAGAAAATCATCTGGCAGGTGGATGGGCCTCATGCACAAGAGAATTGATAGTGTGGATGCAAAGTTGATGTTCTTGAAAGTAAGAATTTGTATAGCCCAGCCATGTATCCACCAGCTTTGCCAGTGTCACCTCTGATGTGGCACAGGGCTTTCTTCCAGGAAGTAAGGAATTCAGTTTAATTCCCTTCTAAGCATGAAGAGGTTTTAAAACTTAATCCATCATTTAAAAAGTGGTTCACCAGGGAAAGTCAAAGAAGTAGAGGAAATTATAGCAGAAATTCTTCCCTGTGAGGGTGGTGAAGCCCTGGCAAAGGTTTGCCAGAGAAGCTGTGGCTGCCCCATCCCTGGAAGTGTCCAAGGCCAGGCTGGACAGGGCTCTGAGCAACCTGGGATAGTAGAAGCCCATGGCAGGGGGTTGGAACTGGATAGTCTTTAAGGTCCCTTCCCACCCACACCACTCTGATTTTATGATTCTTCATTTCACCCAGTGAATCACTTTGAAAGAAAAATAAATAATCCATTGCCTCAAAAGCCATGTCACTCCAGGTTAATAAATTCTTTCCTAGCATTTAGCTAGCTGTGTTTTCCACCAAGGCAATTGCTTTCCATTGTCAAATCACACCAGGGAAATTTTTAATCCAAAACAACAACAAAGAACCTGGATTTTCCTGTTGATTAGTACAGTTAATTATCTAACAGCATGCAAATGTTTGACACAGTGACAGCACACAAAAAGAAAAAGCCTTAACTTTCCAATATGCAGTAGGAAAGAACTCGTGTATGTATGAATAGGCTTTCTTTTGTATCTTTTATTTGTGCTTTAACACCTGGAAAAGAAATGCTGCAAAGAGCCTTATTTGCAAAGGAAAGGCCACCGTGGTGAAGCCTGTAGAAGTGGTTGGGATAACGCTGTCCTTTCCACAAAAGACAGACAAAATCTCTAGAATTCTATCTATGTAAACTGATCCAGGCTTGACCCTCCTTTACACAAACTCTCAATTTGGCAACATGAAAAAATTTTAAAATAGGCACGAGAATTTCACTGCCAGGACAGTAGGACTGGGCAAAGAGGGTCTCAGCTTGAATGTAACCCAAGCCCTGAGTGAATGGAGGTGGTTCTTTCACAACTGTCTGCAAATGTTTGTTTACACATCTCTCTTCAGGCAGCTGAGGGGTTTGCAAGAGCTGGACATGCCCTCACAGGGCTTTAGCAGGGACTTGATCAGATTTCTCAACTTTCCTCCAGTCTGAGACTCAGCAACTCTGTTGTATTTGAATTTTCATTACCCTTAACTAAAGAAAAAGGCCCTGCTTTTAAAAGAATTTTCTGAAAACATTTTAGCCTTCCTGGAGTCTTCTTAGTTGTTTTTTTTCTAAGTGGCTGTGACAAAGAGCAGGGTTCTCATGGTGATAATCAGCCATCAGGTCCCATTGGGAATCCCCATGTTTAATTTACAACCACTCCATGGTACCCATAAGCTGCCCCAGGCCAACCATACACGGCATTTCTGGGGGCTGCCATGCCCTGGTGTGCAAGGGTCGCTCAACCCCCTGAAAAGCACAGGACTGGTTCACGGTTTCTGATCCCAGCCTTCTGATTTGGAAGGTGTGAGTAACTTCCTCCCTCTTACTTCTGCAGCTGGGCTCCCCTGAGCTGCTCCACAGGGCAGCTGGGGCACTCCAGCCCCATCCCTGCTGCTTAAATCAAACCACGCTGCCCTGTCAGTGGGTGCATTCATTACCTTATTCTGTAACATGTGTGGGATGGCAGATTCCACACCGTGTGGTCACCACCCCTCGGCTCAGCCCTGATTTAGAAAGCTTTCAGGCACAGCCTGCTTAGATGCCTTCTCCGTTGTCCTCTCCCACCGGCCAGCAACAGAGCAGTAACTTTTTTCTGGGCTGGCTCAGAGCACCATCCCACTGCCTGAGTGTGCCCTGGGGCTCACACTACTGAATTCACCACCAAAGCACTGGGTAGCCCATACCTGGATATTCTGGGGTTTTCCAAGGGCCTGCACAAGCCTTGCCTGAGCAGGAACTGTAGGGCTTCCAAGGAAAAGAGCAGGGGTGAGCATTGAAAGGGATGGGCATGACAGCAAGCTTTCAGGGATCAGGTTTCCTCCAGACTGACCCCAAAGGATTTTCTTCACTCTGGTTTGGATTAAGTAGTATTAAGAACTGCCCAACAGCCTAATCAGATAATGAGAAACAGCTTCTACATCACCTACACAGGCTCCCAAACAATACCTGGGGCCCATTGGCATCCACCATGTACATAAATCATAGAATTACAGAATCGCTAAAGTGTTTTGGTTGGAAGGAACCTTAAAAACAATTTCATTTTAACCCCTGACATGGGCAGGGACACATTCCAGCTATCCCAGGTTGCTCAGAGCCCCTTCCAACCTGGCCTGGAACACTGCCAGGGATGGGGCAGCCACAGCTGCTCTGGGCAACCTGTCCAGGGCCTCAGCACCCTCACAGGGAAGAATTTTCCCCTAATATCCCATCTAAACCTCCTCTCTGTCAGTGTGAAGCCCTTGTCCTGTCACTCCAGGCCCTTGTAAAAAATTCCCTCTCCATCTTCCTTGTTGGCTCCCTTCAGGTACCCCAATCTTACTTAAATCAAAAAGAAGGAGAAGGGGGATAAATGGATATCCATGAGGAAGATTTAAGCATTTGTCTCTGGGTTGTGGTTGTGATTAGTGTTCCATAACTCTCTGAAAAGGATTTAAGACAGTCCCATCTCCTGCTCTTTCCCCTAACACCTGGACTTTTGTAAATTTATATTTCTGTGTGCAAGATGTCCTGATTTGTATGAAGGCAAGAAGAGTATCTTTTCAAAAATACCCATTAAAATAAAATCTTACTCAAAAATCTATATTAAAAGAAGTTCTTTTTAAAACAGCTCTGACTCATTTCAAAAACAGCCAGGGTTTTGAAAAAGTTTGATAGAATTTAGTCAACAACTTTTTATAATATGGATTTTTCTGCAGTAAATTCTGTACATATCTGAAATGAAGCTACTTTTCATTTTTTGTGGACTCCAAATTAAGTAAAGTATTTACTATTTGACTTCAGGTGAACTAAATCTCTTTTATTCTAATGTGCCAGTTTAAAATAGCTCCAAGTATCATGCCCGCAAATGTGGGAACATTTTCTAGTGTTCCCTTGCTCTGCATACCCTTTTACAGGTATCTCTTGGGTCAAAACCTCTTTAATTTCCAGTTCATTTTCTAAGAAGGCTGGACATTTGCACAGTTTCTGAATAGATGAAGAACAAAATCTCCTTGAGAAAACACCACAGCACCTGGAAACTGCTTCTTTTTTTTTTTCTTTTTTATTGTATTCAGAGGCATCTATATATAGAGAGAGATATACACTCTATATTTTACTTATGGCTAATTTCAGGCAGTGAAAATATTATTCCTCTCCACATTTTCAGGCCAAGGTCATTCCTGAAGCTGATCCACCAAAACGCAACAAGGAAATCAATTTTATATGAGTGATACGAGTGTCCAGTTGCACAACACTGATGAGATGGCTGTGCTAACTCTTCAAACCTAATACTCAGTGTCATGGGCATGGAAACAAAAGCCAGTTATAGCACAAGTTTCTTTGGCTGGTGTTAAAAGCAACCAGTATAAAGCTGCAACTTGAAAAGCTTTTAAACCTTTCTCAAATAAAGTGGATATAAATTGACTCATTTTTTTTAAGTGCACCCCAGTTCACGCCAGATGCAACAAGGCGAACAGCTGGTCCTGCAGTTCTGAAGTCTGGGCTGGAAACACTTCTTTATTCCTAGTCAAAATCATTAAGTTGAAAGAGAAAATGGAAATAACCCATTAACAAAGGCAACCAGCAAGATAAAAGCCAGAATGGACTAAAGGGCTCTGAATACAAGCGAGTTTAGATTAAAGGCCAATGAAATATGGAACCCAGCCCCATATAGATTTACCTGGCTCAGCTTGTGAAATGTCAGTGTAATAGGCTGCTGCAGGAAAGATAAGCAGGGCGACGGTCTGAAGAGGAGCTCTTAACAATGGGAACCTTGTTAGAAAAGTTTTCTATTGTACACACATATATTAGCTGCTATTGTCTTCCTTTATTAAGAAAATTTTGTCTTGGATTCTGAGATTGCAAAAGCCCTGTCACTTAATTCTGTTCTATATATTCTATATTTTAAACTACATTTTGAACAAAAGAAATCTAAATATATCTTGTGTTTTAACTGGGAAAAGCTTCCTAAAAGGTCCCAGCTAATTCTTACTGCTAGATACAATGAGGCATAGAAAATGAATGCAGTGGGCATTTCCAGATGGTGAATCAGTGTTTTAGTGATAGGCATCAGTGAAATCCCCAGCATACTTCAAAGGCTGTGTGGAAGGCACTGGGTGTGGTGTCAGGGAGAAGAAATATTAGATCTCCTCATTCCTAACCAAACTACTGGAGAAGCACAAAAGGTGCACTTGGAATCAGCCCCAAACAAAGGCAGAAAATCTCTTCTTACAACAACAAATTGGTATTCAGTCTATGCAGCAGAGTATCAAGTGAGCTGGGCAAACCAGTGTGTCTGTTCCCCAAAAACATGCTTTTCTTTTCCACTTTTGTTGAGGAATTGCCTGCAGGAGGCCCTTGTATTCCCATTTACTATGGCCCTGAGAACAAAGGATCATTTTTCACTATGATGAATCCAGACTAGGAGTTGCTTGGCTTTCCATTTAAAGCAAATAGAAAGAGGGAAGATGTTTATTACGATATCCACTGTAAAGTGTTAAAATAATGAGGCTTTAGGTGATAGAGCCTTTATCAGGTACTGATAAAATGTTTAATTTTATCACCATTCATAGCTGGAAGCAGATGAATAATACTCAGCTGTATAACTTTGATCAGCCTGGAACTTAGTGTTCATTTTAACAAGGCAAACCAATTGAGATAGTATAATTAACCTTTCCAGATATGTTACCTCTTCAGTCATGGTCTCTATGTACTAATATATGGAAAATATATATATTGACATATGTAAAATGCATGATTCATACAATATCTCAACACAGTTGCAATGTATGGGCTGTCACTGCATGCTGCTCACAACATTTTTTTAAATAACAATACTGGAATCAGGTTTATTTAAATCAAGATCCTTTAAATCAGTGACTTCATTCAATAACCTAAACCATATTTATGTAAATTACTGGTTAGATTTTATTTTATTTTTTAACATGGCCTTTATGAAGTGTGCCAGTCATGGTAAAAAAATCTGTTCAGATCTCAATTTCCATATTTTCCAAGTGTGAAGACTTTAAATGTGAAATCTTCAGAATCTTGAAAGCTGGTTAACGACATTAAATAACATTGAAAGGTAATGAGTACTCTACTGCTTTTGAAAATAGAAGACTTTGACACGTCAAGAAAACAGCAAGAGCCTTGCAAAATTCTAGCAACTAAATAGCATTTTTGGGCTCTCTCAGTTAGGTATGGAAAATTATTTCTTTATTTCTTTACTTCTTTATTATTTGACAACATAGTAGTCCCCGGACATCACCATGCAACATCTTCTGCCTTCCCTTTGACACTTCTGTAATTATCCAGTCCCATTATTTATTAGGTCCTTTGAAGTACCAGGGGTTGGAAAACTTGTGCCCAACTCCAGTCTCTACTTCCAGTGCTAACATGCCATATTTCCTTTCTTAGCAGGAAAAAAAGTACTTGAAAGTACTTAGCAGGAAAAAAAAGAGCTTTTCAGGAGCAGCTCTTTAGTCACTCTGGCTGCTCTTACCAGCAAGTGGTTGTCTGACCAGGGATAACATGACAGGAATAATCTGCAAAGAGGACACATCTTATTAAAGTTGTGGCCACCCACTTTGCTCCCTTATTCCATCTGGCTTCCCACACATCCTGCCTGCCAATCCTTTATTGTGCTAACAGGAATAAATAAGAAACAAACATGAAATGGCAGGCATAGAATTTCCCTCTCATCACAGGAGCCATAAAAATTGAATTTTCAGAGGTGGAACAAACAGAAGGTCCCCATTATTAAGTTTGCAATTGGTTTTTACAGGGAGTGCAATGGGAAGCTGAAATTCACCTTTCCCTTAAAAGACAGATTTGTACTGAGCACTGATCATCATTTGTGTCTTTTACTCATGAGGTGGAAAAGCACATTTTTTCCACAGCTTTTGGTTTCCCTGGTTACTTGAACAAGTTACTTCTTGAAGTTTTTATGGTTTGTGGCATCACATTACACAAACATGAGTTATTATTGATGCACCATGGCTTTGAGCCTCTGAGAATGATAAGTAGAAAGAAAATCCCCTTTTGATGTAGCAGTTGCTGAAAATTCCTCCTGAGGTCACTCCTCTGAAGAACAGCTCTCTGTCCACAGCAAGGGCAGACTTGTCAAGGGGTATTTTTAATGCCTTGGATAGTTCCTATGTAAATATTGATTGGTGGAACCTGCACAAGCGAGTGCACCACTAGGTTTCCACATGCTAATATTGAGTAATCCAATGAGTCAACACCCGTTGCAGAGACTTTTAGAGGCTAGACACTCTGGGTTCATCACCATTTCCCCCCACCTCACAGCAATATTGCAAACTTCCAACAATTTTCACAATGAAGCTATGAAAAGTAGACCTTGTATCAGGTATCCACATCTGGGTTTTCTCAAAGTAATTGCATGTAAATGGACCAGGGGCAGAGGATTTAACTACAAAGCAGCAGCCCATGTTTCAGAGATGAGAGCAAACACTCAGCTTTGGTCCTTGAAACAATAATCAGCAGCAGTCTGTGTGCCTCCAGCTGGAGATTGAAAAGGAGGGATTTAAGGAGTATGCCCAGTTTCCTGTACAATAGCATGATGCATATGTGTGCATAAATATCCACATAAAAAGGCTGTGAGAATTGGGATTGTTCAGGCTTTGGGGTGACCTCATTGTGGCCTTGCAGTGCCTGAAGGGAACCCACAGGAAGGATGGAAAGAGACTCTTGGCAAGGGCCTGGAGTGACAGGACAAGGGGAAATGGGTTCACACTGACAGAGAGAAGGCTTAGATTGGATTTCGGGAAAAGATTTTTCCCTGTGAGAGTGGTGAGGCCCTGGCACAGGTTGCCCAGAGAAGCTGTGGCTGCCCCATCCCTGGCAGTGTCCAAGGCCAGGCTGGATGGGACTTGGAGCAACCTGGGCAAGTGAAAGTTGTCCCTGCCCATGGCAGGGGATTGGAAGTGGATGGTTTTTAAAGTCCCTTCCCACCCAAATCATTCTGTGATTCTATGATTTGTACAAAAACACCCTCACACATTTCAAAGTCATCAGCCTTGGAAATCTGCGTGAGCAGCCAGCCCAACAAAAGTGACATTCCACTTTTCAAGGAATGCAGAAAAGAAATGCATTGTGCTAGCTGTGTGCTCTCAGCTGTAAAACTCCAAAATCTGAATTCCAGGGATATTGCAGATATTGGATACACCCTGTCAGACTGACCTTGCACAAAGAGCCATCGAGGTGGGAGGCAGGGGACAAAGGACCTCCAGGATGAGGTGGAACCTCTTTCCCTGTTTGTGGCCCAAAGGGCTGAAAGGTGAAGGACTGTGGGTGGGTTCAGAGCACACAGCCCCATGGCAATGGCAGCAAGAGAAGCTTTAATCAGAGAAGTATTAAGTGCCTTTGTCACCTCTTAGTGAAATTATGATAAAAATAGTGTTAGATCATGTGAAACTGCACAGAACTGCACAGAACAATGCTGTTTATACTCAGGCAGTTGAAGCAACCAATGAACTGTGTGGTTGCAGCTGCTTGGTTTGTTTCAAGAGTGATGACCCTTAAAATAGATGAAAATATATTTGTTGATACTGGTCATTAAACATTCTTCCAAGCCACAAATGCACCCCCATACTTCTAACCTTCCCAAAGGGGCAGAACTGAGGTTACAGATTTAGGTGCCTGCCATTTTAGATGGCCAGTTTTGGAAGTGATAGAAAACCCACAAGGTCACATGAATGACTTTTGGTGGAGCTCAGATTAGACTCAGGATGATTTGATATCTTACAGTACCTCAGTTCAGCAATGGTTTTACTGGGATCATGAGTAAAAGCTCAGTTGTTTTGGGGTTTGTTTTTTCTTTTTTTTTGCTTCATTTATGGTGGGGTTTTTTTTCTGTTGTAATAATGTGGAGCTACCTTGCTTTCTATCAGGAGAGATAATTTCTTCTTAAAAATTGCTGATGATAAAGAAATCGATCTTTAAAAAGTCAAAAAGGGTTTTCTCAAACAGATTTCACATTACACAAGATAAATTAGCTAATAGTTTTTTTCTGAACCTGGATTATCCTTCTAAGCTGTTTTCTTGAGAGTACAGAATGCTAAATCATGGTATATAAATGTGCATATCAGATCTGAATAATATATCCAGTTCAAAAACAGAAATAAACATTTTCTTTCCTGAAGCACTTAATGCATTTTTTCTAAATAAAAAACATCCTCTTAATATACTGTTAGACTAATATGTTTGGGATTTGTTGTTTGTTTTGTTTGTTTAATTTTATTTTGATGGCTACTAATGCAATGCCTGACCTCAAAAGAATATTTTCTTTAATTAGAAAATGCTCCTAGCTAGAGATGTCAAACTCTAGTTTCAAATAAGGAGTGCCTAGCTAAACAAGCCAAAGAGGAAAATCTCTTAATCCATAACTTTAATCATAACAGATATTTTACATAACCAAAAATGTATTTAAAACAAATTGCTGTCCAATTCAAGGAATAGGAAATAATTTACTTGAAGTGAACCTGTAAAGGATAGTCTGACTGCTGTGTTTTAGCCCAAGGAGTCCTTACTCTGAAGAAAATCAGCACATACATACAGGCAAAAAAAAAAGCTTTAGAATCTTCCAGTAAATCCCAAAATAAATTGATTTTTTTTAAAAAAGGGTGAACTGGGAACTAATGAGATAACAGATACACATAATACAGTGTCCTGTCATAGCCATCACAAAGAATCTACATTTTCTGCCTAGCTTGGGCTGTCCAAGCTCAGTGTGGTTTATTTGCTGGTAAGAGATGCTACTCCCTGGCTGTAATGAGAACAAGCAACTTCAGTTGAGACTCACTGAGTCAATGACAAAGAACAAGAACGTTCTGTGCTGCGAGGCTTTTACAGCCAAATGGGAGCTCTGGTTTAGGGGCAGAAACATCACACAGGCAGAGTTTTATGCTACCTCATAAACCTTGAAATCTTTGAGCAAGATAAGACAATTCCTTCCCAGAATTCCACGAGAGAGTCTGAGACCTGGATGTGAGGGCAGATCGTGGTAGGTGACTTTGAAAAAACACTGCTATTATTAATATAGGATAATAAATAGTTTTGCTAGGAAAGGTGTAGGGTTACATGGAAACAGGGAACAGCTGAATAGTATTAAATCAACAGAGCCAGCCTTGTGACTCTGCCGGCCCTAATATTTGTGAACTTGTGTATCCTGGAGAAAACCTGGTGTGCTCTTCCCTTGCCTTGCCTGGATTTGGAACCCAGGAACCACCCCCATGCCTGCCCCATCCACTTCCACCCCCTCAGTGCAAGGTTAGAGTGGCAAGGGCAGGCAGACCAAGGATCGTTTTCCTTTTCACCCTCGGATGGCAAGGTGACCTCTGAGAGCTTATTTAGATCTGTCCTTGGCTGTTCTCAGCCCCAAGAGGAGTTTCTCTGGCCCCCTATGGACCTTCAACCCTGCTTTTCACATAAAATTATAGCATACAGCCTGTTCTAGAAATAGCTAAGAGACTACAGACAAATAAATGGCAAATATCTGCTTGAGAAAAAAGAAGAATGACCAAACCCAATGTTTTTCCTTTAAGGTGCAACATGGAATTTTAGTAACACAACTAATCAGAAGGAGAAGACACTTTAAATATCTCTAAGGCTTCAGATATGCTTTCCCTGACAAGTTAATTCCAATTTATTGATTATGTCTATATCTTAATTGGCACTCACAGAGGTGAGTATAATTCACTGTGTCCATATTTAGGCTTCTTTAAATTGTGTCATCACTGGGACTTCCATGGTCCTTGGGGCTACACAGACCTGAGCCCCTCTCAGAGCTTTTCCTGTGGTGTTGTGGCAAGATCCTTCGACCCCTTCAACTCCAGAGAAGAAAGGAGAGTGATTTAACCCCTTGTCCTTCTTGCAAAGCACTGAGCTCTCTATATCCCGCAACAGCATTGCCGGGCTTCTACCTTTGACCTCACCCTTCACAAGAAGCTCCACTTATAAAACACAGCCATGGTCACATGAGGCATTTAAATGCATGATCAGTACCTGGGTTAAAGAAAAATCTGTGTCCCTTCCCTGCCTCTAGCATTTTGTTGGACATGAGCACCCTGTGTTAAGACTCAGTATGTTACAAGTCTTTAGTGATGCCTCTATGTAAAGAATTACACCGTGAATTGAAAGGATGGGAAACAAAAAATACCAACTATGAACAGTCAGTCACTTTGATGCCCCTTTATCCTGGAGCACTGCAAAAGTATTTCTTAGTGTTATTTCTCACAGGGGTACTAGAAGTCATTTTAGAACACAGGGAAAACACAGTTTTCAGACAGACTTTCCAAAGCACAAAGTGAATCTTGGCATCAATGAAATGTCTCACCAGAGGAGTGAGTGTTCCTGAGGGACATAATTTCACCTAAATCATCAAGAAAGCATTTCAGGGCTTACTTTCTGAAATATACATTGGAAGAAGATTTCTTTTTTTGGAGTTTGGGGTAGGGGGGAGATTGTGCTCTTCCCCCCCCCCCTTTATATAGCTAACATTTCTTTTACTGTAATTCAAACACACAACATCTGGAAAAAACCACAGAGTTTATCAGTGAGACTGTCATCCCCCACTTTTGCCAGATTTGTTTGGATTTACGAGTGAGGCATTGTCTAGCCAGGAAATTGCAGATACCAATTCAATCAGTTTAAAAACTGATACAGCAAAATCTTAGACTCACATTTGAGTAGGAAGCAGCTGCATTGTGTCAAGATGTCACTGACCTTTGTTATTTGTTAGGAGTGTCCTGGCCAAGTGTCTGGGGACACAGACACTTTCACAGTAGTGTCTGGGGAATGGCATGTGGGAGCAGTTCTCACATGCTGCAGGGTAACTTCCAGTGCTTCCACTTCCCTACAATATGCACACAAAGAGGCAGAATTTCCCTGGAGTGCCTGAAAAGAGCAAGTGCATTCTGACAAATGCATGTGGTGGGGAAATCCTTCAGAGAAGGGGCAACAGCATCATAAAACACTGCAGCTGACTGTGAAATGTTCACAGAGAAATCTCAAAAAAATCCAAAAAACCCAAACCAACAAAAACAAAGAAACAAACAAAGCTTTACTTCAGCCCTCTGAAGGTGTGACCTCAGATAAATAATTGCTAACTTGAGATAAAATAAAACAGATGCCATTAAACTTGGACAGCATGAGATTAGAATTCATTTAATCACATAGATATTGAGCTTGTTTCACCAGTCCAGTTTAAATCAGCATCACACAGACAAGGTCCAAAGTGCTGTAAATTTACAGGTAGAAAAAGAAGTGCCCATTTGTCATAAAAAGCATATTGTTGGGCCTCATCTGCACATAATCCTCCACCAGGAGAACTTAAAGGGTATTTTTAGATTAATTTATTTAGCTGTGGTATATTAATTTTGTTAGCTGTGGTATTGTATCCATAAATCTATGACCTGCATCTCATTTATTCTAATGTGGGTTGGGTTTGTTTTTTTTTTTCCCACTACTTGGCAATAAAAAGCAGTCTTGAAACAGGAAACAAGCACAATTGAGGTCAGTGGGATACCTCGTGTGCTTACAGCACTTTCAGCACCTCTGAGAGCTGGATGAAAGTGCCAAGTGACACAGAGCAGAGCACCACTGTGCTACACCCCATGTCCACACACATGGGCCTGGCCTGCTGGGGCTCAAAGAAGAAACAGAGGATGGGTACAGCTAAAAGGGGGAGGATCAGGAAATTGTGCCAGGCTAGAAATTATTCTGTCAGCTAAGTAACAACTCCTGGAAATGGAAAAAGAGAGAAATGAGACAAAGTGTAATATATGGCACGTGACTCCTTCTGCCTTTGAAAGGCAGGCCAGAGAAGGGACGTGCTCATCTTTTGCACTAAATCCCACATCTCAAGCACCTTTAGGTAGGCTTGAACACCTTTCTGTGGAGCTCAGAAGACAAGTGTCCCATGGAGCTCTGGCTCAGCAGTCCTTGCTGAGGACTTGCTGTAGGAAAACTTGATTTGTACAGTCCTAACTTTGCAGATGGGCCGTGAGCACCTGGAATTCAGTTTGTGTCCATACTGTTGTAAAATGTTAAGAGTAAAAATACGGTATTAGCAGGAACAGTTTGTGGTCATTCAATGGTAAAATGTCTTCAACCAGGGCTACAAATGTACCTGCACTCTCATGCTCAGGATAATGGGCAGACTGTCAAAAGGTTATATCTTTGATATTAAAAAAACCCCAGGCTGTTAGGAGACAGAGCTCAAAAAGATTGTGCTAAACTCTGTGATCAAGCACCACACTAGGGTATTTACATCTCCTCGGAGCAGACTGAAAAAGGAAACATAATTTTCACCAGCATTTCTGTCCCATCTATTTTTTCCCCACCACCTCCTGTGTACTGTAACAATGCATTTGGGAAAGTAGGTGTTCATCCCATACCTCCTGATCAAATTTTGTTTACTGCCTTCTTTCCCAGACTTCATATGAGTAATGGAGATACTTTCAGTGGCCATGAAAAGCCGTACGGGGGTGGCGACGGGGACACCAGGGAAAGGACATGCAGGGCTGGCAGCCGTGCCCTCCAGGCCAGCAGCACATCCCAGCCAGGCCTTTACCTTTCATGGAGCTCAGCACCCCATCTCCACCTTAGGAAGGAAATGGATCAGTGCAGGGACAGCCCAATCCCACTGGGGCACACCCAGGGCAGCAGCTGCTAAATCAGCACTGAAGAGGAGCCAGTCAAAGGCGGAGGGGGGGGGAAGGGAAAGAAGCACATCTTGGATCCTTGGGAAAAGGGAGTAGAGTGTGCCCTCTATGGCTCAGCCACCCCTGCCAGCCACAGGGGACAATTCAAGATTTCAAATTCAATACAGAGCCCATCATGCCTTTACCGTGAAGCTGCAGAATGGCAGAGGCCAATTCCATCCACCTGCAGCCTGCTGGGATTTCATGGCCTTCAATAGTGCATTAAACAGGATGGCTGAACCCTTTCCTTGAGCATCTCCCTCTTTGCAGTTCCTCTTTCACACCTTAATCACATTTCTCTCCAGGCTGCTGGATCAGCAGGTGAAATGCCCTTTAACTGAGCCCTTAGCTGGAAACATCAACATAATGTAAAAGCTACTGTTCTGACTGATACTGTTCTGACTGATTAGGTGATTTTACTCACATGAAACCAGCTTAGTAATTTCAGGAAAAAAGTTTGAAACAACCACAACAGTGGGGCCTTGGCATGGTACTTTGTAGCATCAGGGGAGGATCTTTAAAGAGTGAAAAGTGATTGGAGATGTCTGTAAAGGGAATGCTCCTTTCTTCCTGTGATGGATGATCCCAGCAGCACTGAAACATGACATTGCTATAGATGGAAGGAATTATTTTGTACCAGATGAAGCAAATCGATGACTTATTCTTAATGTGAGAAAAGCTCAAGAACTTAAAAGGGTTTTGCGTTCAGCTGTTAACAAAAGTAATGCTGGTATTGCTGGTAATGCTGTAGTGAAAACTAATTTACATTCTAAATAGGGCTAAAAATGTGGGGACTGAAGTGATAAATATTACAGAACATCCTTCTGGATTGACCAGCCATTCAGAAAAGGAAATCTCAGCCAATCTAAAAAGCCATAATGTTTCAAAAGGTGAGTGCTGTATGTCCTGCATCAAAACATTCACAGAAAATTTTTGCTTTCTTGTTCTGATTCATCCTTGAAGCATTTCATTTGACACACTGGTTTGTTACAGTCAGACTCTATTAGGAACACAGTAATGTTTTAAATAACATTTTAGAATTTGTACTCTGCTTATGCAAAAAAATTCAGTAACTGAGGTGCATTTATGTAACACACCATCAGACTCACAATTTGCAGAGGAGTCAGACTACATGTTCACTTATGTTTTACTCTCCTTTACCTTGTGTGAACTTTATATGGCTAGCAACCTAAATTAGCACTTTGTTTCTTAGTTAGTAAATTGATAGGAGTGACTCTATATCCCTGTACTGCCGAAAGCAGCAAGTGATTAATTCTCTGATTCATTGCCTGGTAAAACAGGGGTTGTGACAGTTCCCAAAACTGTGTCTATTTTAGAAGTAACAAGTGTGTATATGAAAAATGTATGGAGATGTAGAAGCATGGATAAGGAGCAGCAACCACTGACTGGACCATCAGCCACAATCCAGAACATGTCAAGACCCTTAAAATTGAGAATGTGGGTGTGCTGGTGTCGAGTGATGCCCAGAGCTGGGGGCTGAGGCAGCTTCCGTAAATTCACCTCCTGTTTATCCCACTCCTTGTTTATTTTCGGAGCCTGCTTGGCTTGTGGCTGTGAGAGGGGATGTTAAAAAGGAGCTGCCATCCTCAGTGAGGTTTTCCCTGCTGGCCCATGAGGAGGGTAAGCCAGATAATAAGGGGGAAGGGGAGAGCTGTAGGGATCTGCACCTCCTGGTTCACTGGGCACACCTTGGGCTGAGGGGCTGCAGGGCAGCACAAGTCACAATCACTGCCTTGAAGGCTCAGCTGAAGGCAGAAGATGGTGCTCTTTTTTTCCAGGCCACGGTGCCAGCGACAAAGAGTGATTCCTGCTTTTTGAGCCTGGGAAGAGAAGATGAAGCAGTGACTCAACCAGCCTGGGCACTCCAGATAATGCCATCAAGGTGAGTCATGAACAGGTGATGTCTGACACTGCCTTCCCCCAAAACATCCAAAGACTGCAAATCGAGGAATTAATCTTTCCTCCAATTTTAAGGAATCATTTGTATCTTTTTTCCTGTTTTCCTACAGGTTGGACTATCCCCTGTTACCATTCTCTCTGACATTTTTGAAGTTCTAAGCATGTGTCTGAGCACACACAGATGAGCTCTTACAAAAAAGACATTTGTCATCATTTCCTAAACTTATAAGCTATGCAATTCCTGCTTTCAAAATTGCTAGGCATCTGGCAGGGAGAAGATCTGGCAAAGGTCATGCTGTACTCTGCAGGAGTGGAATCACCTAAATACTACAGGATACTACAGGATCAAAAAGCAAGTAAATTGATAGAGGTCACATCAACCATATCATATTCAATGCATAGAGACCCAGGAGTCTAAATTTGCTTCAAGTACTTTTGGGTAAACAAGTTTGGGTTTGATGTTAAGAATGTTTAATTAATTCAATCAATCATTTTGCTGAAAATGTTCCTGTCAAAGGTTCAGCATTAAATGGAAAAGTGTCTTTTCTAGAGATTAGTGTTTTACAGATCTGTCTTCATGCTCTGTTGCTTTCATGATATGATTATTGACATGATTATATTCATTTGATGTCTTAGCTAAGGGACAGATCTCCCCAATTTCCCAATTAATTCACTGATTTTCAGGCAATTGCAATTGTGACTGTTACTTGCTCAAATTAACGATTAGAATATCTGAGCTTTGTGATACATTTGTCTGATTTTCAATGATTTTATAGATTAGGACATAATTGAAAAAATAATAGTTACTTTCAGAGATGTTTTTCACCATTTTGAATTTTCTTAGGCTTCTAGGGAAAGATCAGCAGAACAAGAGAGGCTGAGTCCAAAGCTTTTTCACCTCCCAAGAACAGTCTCAAGTACCTGCAGAGCTGTTCTGAGCTACCATCACCCATCAGTCTTGCTGAGCCTTGTCACCATCAGAGCTCAAAGCAGCTTTTCTGAAAACTTCCAGGGAACTTCAGCACAAATCCTGTTTGTTTTGCCAGAACAAGTGAAGTGTAGAATATATTAAGTAGGCTTGTTTCACCCTCTTAATAAGATTATGGGAAGAGGAAAGTTCATTTGAGAAGTAAATAGGACTACAAAACACAAAAAAATCATTATTTGTAAGGGGGGTTTCTTTGTTTAATGCAAATGTGGCTGTAACTGTGTTTGAGACCTTTGGCTGAATTAATTATCCTTTTAAATCATTCCAGATGTAAAAAAGCTACAAACTAATAAGCCTTTTTGTACCAGATAAAGCTGTGCCACCTTTCTCAGTATCGTGAGTCAATCCACTACCATATCTGGAGCCAAGTACTGAAGCTGAATATGAAACTGGGAAATACTCAGGAGGACCTGCAAGACTGGAGCCAAAGAATAGAAGAGCACTTGGGAAGACATGAAGAAAAGCTGGAGATATCCTGAGGGTCTAAATTATTTTAATGGCTAGAGACAGGCACCTCCTGAAAGTGACAGTTGTCCAAAGGGTGCTGAACACAAGAGATCTCTAGGGAGGGAGATCACTTTGAGGAGCTGGAAGTCTGATATTTCAAATCACACTGAGAAAAACAAAAGGAAACTCCACAGCTACCAAATCAAGCACAGACAATTCCTCTCATTCCACAACACTGACACTTCACTGTAATGAAACACTTAATCCTGTGAGTAAGGATTAGCACTGCACAGGTTCTGTCCAGAGAACTCATTGCTACAGATTGTTCAAAATTAATTGATTTCCTTGTATCAATGCTCTATGAGAATGATTTGTTTTGCTCCAGGCACCTAAATTGTCCTTGGAAAGGTTAGGTTGCACGAAATAAACACAACTAAATTGTGATGACTTGGGGAAAGGTTTTCATTGGAACTGTGATTTAAAGAACTTTTTCTTTGCTGAGAATGCAAAACGTTTTGGTTTAAAAAACTGTTACTGACAACATACAGGACTTGTGGGGCCTTGATGGGTATCTTGCTTGTTCCATATGCCTATATCCTTATATAAGAATGGGGATACCTGGCTGAACTGAGTGTGCACATATCCCCACAACCTGTTCCTCTACACAGCCAGAACCTGGGACTGAAGTCCTTCCTCCTCCCCTTAAAATAAAAGAATGAGGGACAACAAAGATTTCCAAACACAAAAATTACGGGTTTTGTTTAACCACTCCAACAAACCTGTAACAGAATGCAACTGCTTGAATGAGGAAAAGTTGTTCCTTTCCACCTGGCCCAAAGCCTGATTTCAGATCTGCCCTTGGTGTGTCAAGGTCCCTTGTCCCTTTTCCTGTCCTGATTTAACCCCACCCAGCAGCTGCTCACTCACCCCCTCACCACAGGAATAAGGGAGAGGATCAGAAAGGTAGAAGTGAAAAAATTCATCGGTTGAGACAAAGACAGTTTGACAGGAAAAGCAAAAGCTGTGGGCACAAATAAAGTAAAACAAGGAATTCTTTCACCACTCCCCATGGGCAGGCAGATATTTAGCCATTTCCAGGAGGGCAGGGCTCCATCACACATATTTGGGAAAACAAAACACCATCGCCCCCAACATTTCCACCTTCCTCCTTTTTCCTTCCCTTTTATACGCTGAGCATGATGTCAGATGGCCTGAAATGTCCCTTTGGTCAACTGGGGTCACCTGTCTTGGCTGTGTCTCCTACCAACTCCCCAAGCACCCCCAACTTCCTTCACCAGCCTAACAGTAGGAAAAGCAGAAAAGGCAATGTGCAATCCCTGCTCAGCAATAACAAAAACATTTCTGTATTATCACCCCTGTGTTCAGCACAAATCCAAACCACAGCCCCATTCCAGCCACTGGGAATAAGAATAATGCTACCCCAGCTAAAACCAGCAGTGTTGCTTTCCAAAATCACAGAATAAAACACGAAGTTTACTGGAGGGATGAAACACCTCTCCTGTGAGGAAAGGCTGAAAGAATTGGGATTATTCAGCCTGGAGAAGAGAAGGCTTTGGGGTGACCTCATTGTGACTCTCCCTGAAGGGAACCCACAGGAAAGATGGAGAGAGATTCTTGACAAGGGCCTGGAGTGACAGGACAAAAGGAAATGGCTTCACACTGACAGAGAGAAGGTTTAGACTGGATATTAGGAAGGAATTCTTCCTTGTGAGGGTGGTGAGGCC
>VXBC01000846.1:1598-17310 GCA_013399945.1 Ploceus nigricollis | reverse complement strand
CCTGTGCCAGGGCCTCCCCACCCGCACAGGGAACAATTTTCATATAATCATAGAATTGCTTGGTCTGGACCTTAAAGACCATCTTGTTCCAACCTCCTGCAATGAGCAGGGACACCTTCCACCAGACCAGGTTGCTCAGAGCCCCATCCAGCCTGGCCTTGGACACTGCCAGGGATCCAGGGGCAGCCACAGCTGCTCTGGGCAACCTGTGCCAGGGCCTCACCACCCTCACAGGGAAGAATGTCTTCCCAATATCCAATCTACACCTGCTCTCTGTCAGTGTGAAGCCATTCCCCCTGGTCCTGTCACTACAGTTCCTGATGAAAAGTCCCTCTAGCTTCCTTGGAGGCCCCTTCAGATACCAGAAGGCTGCTCTGAGGTCTCCACACAGTGTCCTTGCTACCCAAGTGTGGGCAGCACTCCTGCAAGACATCCATGTAAGACTGATTTGTAAAGAAGCTTGGAAATCTCCACATTCCCTACATTTCTCCATGAGAGAAAAAAAACCCAAAAAACCCCACAAAGATCCATTTTTTCAAAAAGCTCTAAACATTCATAATAAACCTTTAGAGAAATCCATAACATTTATATGGGGGAAAAATAAAAATCACATAATTCATGTGATCAGTGTGTCCTTCTTCTTGCCTTGTCCCACTCCTGCTTTCTCCTGTTATGTGTCCAAGCAATACTTACTCTTAATTAGTATTGGCCTACTACTCTTAGTATACCACAGTATTTCTGAAGAACTCCAAGACACGTAAATAATTACATCTCCTTTGGGTGAGACGCAACTCAAAATGCAACTTTTTCAAGTCTGTAGTCACGATCCTTTTCATTCAAGCAGAAGTTAGTCATTACAACTCCTTGTATATTACACCTGTGTTACACAGTACCTAGAAGCCCTGGGTGAGCCTTATTAAAAGAAAAAACACACAAACATTTAACTGGGACTCAAGAGGGTTGGAAACCAAGCCCTGTGCCCCTGTACAGAAAACTGAAACCCCTCAGCATGCTGCTTTCAGGGTTTGCCATCTTTAAGTCACAACCAGAATGGCTCTTTGGATTCCTGAGATTGGAACCTGGCAAAAAGGGCAGCTGAGGGGTTTTTTTTGCTGCAGGAGGTGTAACATCTCCTGCCTGTCTCCCAAGCAAACCTCACAAATGAACCATGTCCAGCCATATGTAGAGAAAGGCAGAGTTTTGAGGGTGACAATCTCTGAAGTGAGCTGGTAATTGTGTCCCATTGTCAGGGGCAGACATCACACAGGCATTTTGTGCACTCCTGCGTTCTTGGTTCTGAGCCAAACAACTGCTCGGAAAAGCCAGATAACAACCATGGCCTGCTGGAGGCTGAGGTGCAGTCTACAAGTGCCTGGCAGCCTGGACATATTAAATGGGAAAAGAAGCCATCACTAAGCTCCAAAGCGAGAAAACAATTCCCATTAGCCCTAATAAAAGACGAAGAAATTAAAGGTCTACCAGAACAAATGAATTAGATAATGAAACTCTGGAACTAGATCAAAACTAGGAGGGGGAGGAGGGAGAAAAGAGCAGAACTGAGATCAAATAACAGCTGTGGGATGCAAATCAGACAGAATATCCTCAAGTCAGGCCCAGAATGAGGCAGCATCTGGCAGAAGGAGGCAGAAGGGCAGTGGGAAACCAGAAGAGAAGGAATGCATAGTTTGGGAAAGCTGGCTGGATGATGTTGCATAGCAGAGTACCCTGCAGAGAAAGAGTCAGGCTTCAATGCACCCAGCTCATTTCGGAAGGAGAAATACAAAATTTTCACCAGAGGAGGAAGACAAGGAAGAGAAGGGCAAGGAACTAATGAGATGTGAATCAACAAGGCAACACCAGGAAGCAAGGCTGGATATGCTGTTAATATTCTGTGGGATAATATTTACATTTTATAGTGAATTACAACAAACATGGCATACTGTAAATAGGGACTGATTTGCCTCAGAGTGTCATATTTGTTGTTGCAGTGTTTAAGGCTAATTCCTTTCCAGTTAGCCAGTTTTGGGTAATTTCCATTACACAGTTTTCCATTACTATTTCCCAGTTTTGTGGGAAAGCATCCAGGATCTGTTGCACCCAGAAGGTGCATCCCTGATGAGGGGAAGAGTCACAGGCCACATGTTCAGGAATTATTTACCGAAGAGAGATGTGGTCCCACTTTCTTGAAGATACCCAGGTACCTCTTCAGGTGCATCACAGAACCTCTTTCACAGGCTAGGCTTTCTAAATCCCGTGAATATTTTTGGGAAATTAAGGCTGGGAGTGGTTAAATATTTTTCACCAGTACTTTGGATAACAAACTACCTAAATTCCATTTAAAATTCTAATGCAAGGGTTTACTGAGATGCCAATATGTTCTGACTGTCTAACACTGGTAGGATAGATTGAACTTTTACACTTCTGCAAGGAGTTACCTGTGTGTCCAGGATGAGCCAGAATAATCTTTAAACAGGATTTCCTAACTCAATGAAGCTAACACAGTCACAGCACAATAGCTGACATCATCCTTTCCCTTTCTCACTAATTTTTCTCTGCCTATTTTTGTCCAAAATCATCAGAAGAATAGAAAGAAAAAAGGAGAAAGAAAGGCATCCTGTCCTATCACAGCAGAAATGAGATGACTGGCCTGAGATTACAAATAAGAAACTGTTTTAGTGAAAATTGTTAAAAAGTAGAATTCAGGGTGTGTAGCAAATACATGTTTATTTTATTTTGCTCCACTGATCCCAGTAATATTTATCTGAAGTATCATATTGTTTCTATTCCTTGTTTCAAATAAATGTATTTATTTGAATCAAATAAGCACTACTCAGAAATGAAGGTGGAATATGATTTTATGTTTAATGCTAGAATTTTGTTCTTCCATAGACTGAAAATTGAAAGTTCCAGCTAAAAGGATCAAAAGAAAAGAGAAAAATGAAGCAGCTGTTGAAAGGGGACGAAGTCTCTGCCTCAAGGGGTAAAGAGGAGACAAAGGGGTAAAGAGTGGCTTTCAGGAGACAAAACGAGCATTAAAATGAGAATTTAAAGCTGCAGAGCACTGAACACTAAAGCACATTACTTTCAAAGCAAAACAAACTATACCTGTCATGTTACAGAATAAGATGTTTTGCAAAATTAACAATTGGGCAATGGGCATAGGCAGTACTGATTAATTATTTGTATCTGTACTTTACTTGTCCTTTGTTATCAGCCTGTACAAATGCTGAAGGTCAATAACCTGTATCGCAGGCTGAAAAACAAAGATATAAAATTAATATAAAAAAGGGTATAATGAAGGGCATGGTATGTAAATGGGATCTCAGCAGTGAGGTCTGAGATCCCACAATTTTCCCACACATTCATTGTCATTTCAGCATCAGACTATTGCAATTTCCTCTTACATTTGACACATCACAGCCTGGATATACGAGCTAGAATCCCACTTACATCTCTTACAAATGGAAAGAGAACATTCCAAATGTCAGGGGAGATATATATATATACACACACCCTAAATTGTTCTTTTTATGGTAGCAGCTCATGTCTCTCACCATTACCTTTTTGTGGCATTAGACACAGTGTATATTCTCATTGATTTAGTGTTGGAGACAAGACCTGTGTCATCTTCACTTCTTCATCTGCCCATGTCTTCTTGCAGGGTCTTAAGTCACATATTCCCCTTGATGCCTCAGCTTGTTCGTCCAAAGAAATCAGTGGGACAAGAAAATGTGCAACAAACACAACAGAGGCATTTCAGAGGTAAGGAGAGAAGGTTCACTCATGAACTGGGGCAGTCCAGCACTAAATAGAAAGTTCTGCAACAGAATATCTTGCTCACGGAACAGGGGTTGTAAAAGAGAGGTGCAATAAATAAATATGTGTGGTGAAAAACCTGAATACAAAGGATACTTGGTAAATAAATATATGTGTGGTGGAAAACTTGATAAGGAAGGACACTTGGTGAGTTACTAAGGGACTTGGCTGATATGTCCTCCCTCATCAAGAAGAAATTCTGCTGCCACATCAAAGTACTTAAGCACTGTCCTGAAGGAAGAACTGGGTTCTCTCAGTTCTCTGTTATGCTTATTTCCTTTTCCTTCATGTGGAAGTTTACCTTCCTTCCACCGTTAGAGCTTCCTGAGGGCTGTGAACTTGAGTCAGAGCAAAAACTGTTGCAAAGAGCATAGTCTTTCCAGCAGAAAAACACCTGCACATTTGTGCAATCACATATTCTAAATGACATACTAAATTTGATGTAAAAGCTCTGAAAAATCTGTTTCTGACTGAGAGAAGGGAACCGCTTTTGCCATGCCAAAATTGCAGGAGAAGTACAGTGATACATATTCCTTTTTTTGTTTGTTTGCTTAGGGAGTCCCTATAATTGAATGAATATATCCTTTCCCTCCCTCCTTTGACCACCTTTGCTTCAGCATCGAGTCCTAGTGAAGATTTAGTGTAACAACATGACAAAAAAAGAGAGAGAAAGTCTGGGGTAGGAGGAGGAGGAAAAAAGGCAGGTGTGGCTTGACAAGTGATGGGGAAAGAGGCTTTCAGGACACAGAGACTCAGGACAGCTAAGATGACACTGTATCCCTGAGAAACAGAGGGAAATCCCACGCCAGGCAGGGAGCAGCATTGCTGACCCACTGGAGTGCACAGGAGGGAGCAGCAGGCATGCTGGCATTTCAGAACAGGCAGGCTGAAGTCATGAGAATGTGAAACACCATCTGAGAGCAGGCATTCTATACCAAATGCAAGGAAATCTCCATGGAATCACCTCAGAGGCATGTCAGGAGCATGACCAGTAGTGCTGGCTGGAGTTCAAAAGGCATCACAAAAAGCCTCCAAGTGCTGTCTCACAAGTCAGTGCTCATTAGAATTCCATGATTCCCACCCACTCCTTTAATCCTGAAGAGGTGGCCCCCCCTAGCACCTACCAAGGTCACAAGAGCTCTGCATCCATGATCCCCTTGTGAAGCTTGACAGACAAAAGCAAAGGCCGCTTGCTGAAGGTGGTGCTACAAATCAGTGCTGGACCCTACAGGTTCACAGAGTGACTCTTTAACTACTAACTCAGAGTCCTCTCACTGTTGTACAGCAAGGAGAGTTGTTCTTTCTTTCCTGTTACCTGAATGTTGTCACTGGGGAGCCTTCACAAACCAGTTGAAGTAAATTAACTGAACCAGAAAAGTGGCCCTGGCAGCTTCAGGACCACAGCAAATCACAGCCCTCATTTGAAAAGTAGAGTGATTAAAACATTATCTAAACGAGAGGCAAAACAAGTTCCTGGGGACAGCTCAACAGCAAACAAGGCTTTGTGAGCAGGTGGCATGGTATCTGATAAGACAAGGGAATAAGTAAGTCAATATGTAAGGCTAGATCTCCATAATCCATCCCAAAACTACTAGAATACCCTTCCCAAGGCCTGGATCCCCATTCCTTCTTAATAGCAAATTTTTGCATTACTAACCCTTTTAGAATAAGCTTCACAGCACAGCGTGTTTCTCCTAAAATGCTGGGCACTAATATAAAAATGCCATGTCACAAATTCAGCTTCTCCTGAAAAAGCAGTAACTTGCCATAGGAGAGCCCCACAATTTCAAAGAAATGCTTGAGACGAGCTGGCTGAAAATTCAAAGCAACTCTTTTTCAAATTCAAAGCAACTCTTTCTCAGGAGAAATAACTAAATAAACCTTCAAATACTCTTTTCATTCTCAGGCTGTAGGAAATTTTAAAAAGTGAGAGACTAGAAAGGAACATTGAATTCACCTCCAGCAAAAGCAACCACTGGTGGATTCCAGGAATATGTATGCAAGTAACTCTAGTCCCTGGAGTTACAAAAAGCTTTCAGAGTATGAAGCCATAACCAGAGACTAAAAAAGACATCTTCCACTCAACATTAATGCCCAAGGCTTCATCTAGACTAATATAACCTTTGATTTTCAAAAATGCTTTTGGACAAACAAGTCCTGCTAACTCATTGGGAGAGTATGACATGTACCAAATTAAATTCCCTTGATGTCCAACCCTCATCACTCAGCCAAAGCTGTTCTGGTGCAAGACCCTGGGCATTCACCCAGGGTCCTGGTGCTTCCTGGATCAAAGAAGAATGTTTTCTTGGGTACAGTGCTCTTAACTCCTGCTAATCAAAAGGATTTTAAAAGATCACCCTGAAGAAAAATNAAAAAAAACCCCCTGGATTTGAATATGGAAAAGATGAGATTAATTACATACAGAGCCTGAAGTAGTTACCCTACAAAATGTTGCTTCATGAACTGTTATTGCTGCTGATGTTTTGTTTCAACAGAAAGGGCATTGAAAAAAATTAAGTGGTGTCAGTAGAACAGTTCAGCAATGATTTTAAAGATAAGTACAACCACATGGTCAGATTCAGGCACAACTGGAGAGGTTTTCTATATTTTGGAGATGGGCTGGGGTACCATGACTCTGGTAAATATTTCCAGAGGGATAAAATTCAAAATTCAATTTAATTGAAATATCAAGCAAATGAGGGGCAACAGTGTATAGATCCAAACCTTTTCCAGGCACCTCTTACAGGGAGGATCAGCCATCCATGTACACAGAGTGCAGGGATGTGGGAGGACTGGGACGGACCCCCAGGCAGGAAGATTGTCAATATTTTGAAAGTCAGGACAGGACCTGTCCTTTCTCTGCTTAAGCTACTGTGTGCCTAGGCCTGTTAGTGCATGGGCACTAAAGTTACTGCACAGTTTTTTGGGACAAGGAGGAATAAAAATACTACAACACTGCAGGAGATTGCTGGTTGCAGAGTGGGCAGCCTTCATTAAACACACTGAGAGACAGGATCTTCCCTGCAGGATTGCACACATGGGATTTAGTCATATTTGGTCATTTTTGACACTTAGCGTCATTCAAACATACATTGCTTTGAAATCAAGGAAGGAGCTTTCTTAGATGTCTTACTGCCCAGCCACAAGCTCCAGGCTCGCTGCTGAGCATGGCTTCACAGCACAAGTTACAAAGAAAGGCAGAGCAGGTGTCTGGAGATTCATCCTTTTCCCGCCTTTCCTGACTCCAACCCTTTTCTGACACCACAGTTATCCCAACTGCCCACCCTTCTGTATAAAAATATTTTCCTTTTCTTTTCCTCAGCCATGTTGGGGGCTGCCATTTGCATGATTCACCTGTTCTCAGCTCATCCTAGCTATAGCAGTACTGTTTTTCCTGAGACTGGGAGTGGAGAGGGATCTATCTGTGCATAATTTGCAGACGACACTTAGCTGGGAGCATGTGTCAATCTGTTGGGGGGTAGGATGGCTCAGCAGAGACACCTGCAACAGTTGGACAGATGGGCAGAGTCTAACAAGATGAAGTTTAATAAGTCCAAGTGCCAAGTCCTGCATTTTGGCCACAATAGCCCCCTGCAGCGTTATAGGCTGGGGACGGTGTGGCTGGACGGTGCCCAGGCAGAAAGGGACCTGGGGGTACTGGTTGACAGCCAGCTGAACATGAGCCAGCAGCGTGACCTGGTGGCCAAGAAGGCCAGCGGCATCCTGGCCTGTATCAGGAATGGTGTGGCCAGCAGGACCAGGGAGGTCATTCTTCCCCTGTACTTGGCACTGGTGAGGCCTCACCTGGAGTGCTGTGTCCAGTTCTGGCCCCTCAGTTTGGGAAGGACGTTGAGATGCTTGAGCACGTCCAGAGGAGGCAACAAGGCTGGTGAGGGGCTTGGAACACAAGCCCTGTGAGGCACGACTGAGGGAGCTGGGGGTGTTTAGCCTGGAGAAAAGGAGACTCAGAGGTGACCTCATCACTCTCTACAGCTACCTGAAAGGTGGTTGTAGTCAGGTGGGGGTTGGCCTCTTTCTCCAGGCAGCAACTGACAGAATGAGAGGACACAGTCTCAAGCTGCGTCAAGGGAAATACAGGTTGGATATTAGAAAAAAGTTTTTCACGCAAAGGGTAACAAAGTACTGGAATGGTCTGCCCGGGGAGGTGGTGGAGTCACCATCCCTGGATGTGTTTAAAAAAAGACTGGATGTGGCACTCGGTGCCATGGTTTAGTTGAGGTGTTAGGGAATGGGTTGGACTTGATGATCTTGAAGGTCTCTTCCAAGCTTGTGATTCTGTGATTTTGTGATTCTGTGATAACTATCAGCAGACACAGTCTGTCAGCTAGAAAAGAGCTATAAAACCCAAAATGTCCTGTTCTTCTCCAGCAGAAGGGGGAAAACCAGAAAAAACATCTATTTATGGCTTCCAACTGAAAAGGTCAATGAAAATAATCCCATTTGTTTTCACGGATTTTGGAGGAGATCCACAGATCTTTATTTTTACGTATGAAAGGATTTATTGCTGGCTGCTTAAAATACACCATGACTGACTCCTCATCAATGGAACAAGTCTCCTCCCTTGCCCTTGTTGCTCTTTGACAATCAAAGGTCCTTTTAAAGTTTTTTTTCCAGAACACTCTTGTTTTCCCCACCACACACTAAATACTTTGTTTAGAGAGGTTTTCTGGAACAACATTTCTTCCCCTTCTCTGAGGAAAAACGCTTCAGGGTCCCTTCAGAAAGCCCTCCCTTGTGGCTGAGCAGCCGAGCCTTTACCGCATCCTCTGGCCACATTTTTGAGTGTCAGACTATCACAGAATCATGGAATCTTCAAGGCTGGAAAAGACCTCCAAGATCATCAAGTCCAACGATAATCACAGCGTACAGCAGCTGCAATGCACTCTGCAAACCACAATGTCTAAAAAAATTTGCTGCCTTGCTCAGATTGCTGTCACTGACAGGAATCTCCTTGGATTTCTGGGCTGGATCAAACCCAGCAGGTCACTTGCACTCCTAACAAATGAGGCCCTGTTTTCTTTTCGTTAACTGTTCTGGGAATTTGTTTTGTACTGCAAACAACACAGACAATAAACTTTATCCAAAAATCTCTTTCCATATAGAACAATGTACTTTTCCATTCCAGTGTAAATAATGTGCTGCTGTGGGAAGTCAGCCGAGGCTTTAAATCTAATCCATATTCTGTGCACTGGGACTATTTGGCCAAATGGAAATTAGACACCCTGGGACATGAGCCCCCAGGGCACCAGTAATAACTGAAAGGATTTAAAGATTTGTCATAATTATGGTGGGCAATAAATATCTGAGCAGAGTGGCAGATTTCTGTGGAATAGGGAGTGAACCCATTGGGAGCTGCCCATGATTATGTGTCCTAT
Source organism: Ploceus nigricollis (assembly GCA_013399945.1). Lineage (NCBI taxonomy): Eukaryota > Metazoa > Chordata > Aves > Passeriformes > Ploceidae > Ploceus > Ploceus nigricollis. The sequence goes on along the minus strand of VXBC01000846.1, from coordinate 8,098 downwards.
TCTTCCCCTTTTCAGCCTGAGCTCTTATGTGCACCAAGAATTTTTATGAATTAAATACCCTGTTTGGATTAAAACTGCACCAAAAGCAAAAGCACAGCTTATCCTAAAGTCATTTTTTCCATTCTGGTGAAAACAGATAAACCAAATATTAAAAAAAAATACTTAATATAAAAAATATTATACAATGCACTAGGGTCTTATGACTGGAATAAAAATATCTCCAAGCATCCTTCCAACTGAACTGTGTTGTTTATGCTGTTAGCAGAGACAAGGGTTTAGTTTCCATGCTACTCAGGGTCTGTAGATCAGCCTCATTTTCAACAGTGGCTATCATTCTTAAGGAAATCTTTCTTTCTTGTACTGCCAAGCTGAAGTCAAACCAGCCTTCCAGCATTCCAGTATGTAAAAATGTGTATTTATTCTCCCATACACTTTGTGTCTGACTGCATTCCTACAGTCTGAGAAAACAGTGCTCAAGCTTAATCAAAGATGACCCAAAAATACTTTCATAATGAACTCTTAAAAATCTTTTACACTGGTGAGTGGACTGAAGAATTCCTTTGCAATAAGTGTTATCAACTCCTTTCCTTATTAAAGAAGTTCTGAGCTCTAACCAGTATTCCCTTGAGTTCTGAGTTGTGTTTTACTTCTGATGGAAGGATCAGAGATGCAATTATGAGTGAGCAATTCTTGACAGCTTTCCACGATCTCAGATACAAGTCAAGGGAGATAATTGAGTCTGCTCTGAAAGGTGATAGGACAGCTGGATGTTACACAGAAAAACAAAAAAAAAAAGGGATCTATTCTGATTAAATGAGCACATCTGGTCAGCTTCCTGTGGGAAATTATTCTAATTTTAATACCAATAAAAGCAGTCCAATATATCTAGAAGGCTGACCCTTTAAAGAGTCAGACACTGAGTGTTGAAGGCTGGGGGTCATCTCAAAAGGACATCAGTAGCAAAAGTCACTGTCAAGGCCAGGGAGCAAGACAAGATCCCAGCAACCTCCTGCTTGCAGGTTTCACTTTTTAATGATGTCCAGACCTATCTAATTTTATGTGTACTGCACTTACAACACCAAGAGGCTGCCAAGGTCCCACTACCGGTGGACATTTGAGGAAAAAACAGCAATTCCATATGGACTGATAGTGCAACATTTCCTTTCAATAGAATGGTATTGATGGTGTTGCTTCTTTATAACACGGATGGCCCTGGCTTCCTGCTTCCTGCTCCCACTGCTCAGTGGGACTTGGAACTTCATCCATAAATAGATTAAACTGTAATTATTTATATTTATGCCAGAACCCCTTAGAATGAACAGAGAGTAAGAGAAGATTGGCTGTAATTGCCTGTTATTTGCATTGTTAATTATTATTGAGTGGCTGAAGTCCACAAAAAGAGAAGTCATGTGAAAACAAGAGAAAGAAAAATCAATAGAAAAGTTAGTCAAGAGGAAGAGATGTTCTTTCTAGCACACAGACATGACAACAAGGGACAATATGAACTGAAGCCATCTTAGACTGCCTGTGGGTACTGCCCTGGCAATACTCAGAGCAAAAATAGGACTCATAACACCAACATCTGACTTTCAAGACTCAAGGCTGCAAAGGCTTTTGCTGGCAGCTGCAAAAAAGAATCAGAAATAAAAATAAATATTAGATAAAGCAGAGGGGAAAACAAAGGAGAGTCTCAAGGACATTGAAGTACTCCTGATGTCTGGGAAAAAAACTAATTTTGAAGAGGAACTTTCTGGATTGTTGCAGAGCTGCAGAATTATCACCATGTACTAGCACCAGAGGCACCCAGACAGAAGAGAGAGGTGATCCTTCTTTCAAAAACAGAAGCATGGGCACATGCAAGTGAACAGATGGGAAAGGATTGTTGAGGCCTGTGCCTGCTGCCAGGATCAATCCAGCTAAATATCTTTACAAAACAAAATAAAACAAAACAAACCACCACCACCACCCCCCATAAACAAACAAATAAAACCCAAACAAATATGCTCCTTCCTGGAGCTATGCTTTTATCCCAGGTTATAGGAAAAGAAATGTCACAATGCGGTGGCTAGCAGGGACACTGGGTCTTCTCCACTCAGAAACATGAAAATTCTCAGAAGCATGGAGCCACTGATTGAAAAACTAAAACCATAAAGGGAATGGAAACAGGAAAATCTCCACAGAGCCCCCTATATAAACAAGCATAGCAAAGCAGCACAACAGGACTCTGGCTTAATTTCATGCCCTAGATATCCCATGTCCATCACCCAACTCTTCAGCACCCTCCAAATCCCAAGTGTCCTGCTGAGGAACACAGGTCAGATCCTATCCCTGCTGGGCCAGTCCAAGTGACCACAGAGGGCAGGACCTCCAGGGAACAAGGAGAGGGCCTTTGAACATCTGTGGGGTAGGAAAATAAGGAAATAAGTTTTCTAAAGTAATAATTCCCTAGGGAATTTTTTAAATTTCCCCCAGAGAGCTGTGGAGGCAAATAATCCCAAACCACATCCTCTATCTTGTTAGGTAAATAATTTTTCCTCAAAAATCCTTAGCACAAATTTATCGCTGGGGATGGGAAGGATGAGAGCTTGCACTCACTGAGCTGGAGTTGGAATCTTTGGTTTCTTTCAGGTGGTGACATTCATCTACATAAAACAAAGTATCTTGATATTGTGCATTGAGATTAGAGGACTATCACCATGATCTAAAGACAGAGCTGGGTAATTTTACATTTCATGTCCTTCCCAGGAGCCCTCAGAGACTCTGGAGATGGAAAACCAATATAGCAGATACATTGACTAACAAAGAGCAGAGGCAAACAGCCCCCTAGAGCACATTGAATTCCTGATAAGAGGCAATAAATGCAGAAGGAACTTGGGAGACAGGCAGGGACTTTGAAGAGAGAGGCTACAAAAGAAACACGTCTCCAGTAAAAAGGGTATCAAAGTGATTGTGAGAAGCAGGAAAGGCTCAAAAACTTGCTGAATCTCATTTGTAATGTGATCTGAAGGATGAGTTGCCAAGTCCTGTCAATGTGCTTAGGAAATATGGCCCTGCTTTTTATTCACATTCCTCCCATCCTTTCACAGATGAAAAGGGAACAGAAGGTATGACACCAACACCTGAGTAACATAAGCAGGCTGAACAAGCGGCATCCCCCCTCCAACAACCCTGATCTGAAAGGACAGTGAAAAATTAGGGCTCATATTTGTAACCAGTGTACTCAGAATATGTCACCATCGATGGATTTGAAAAGATAGCAAATACTTCTGATATAGATCCTCCTTCTTCACCTCCAGAGGATAAAATGCTTTCTGACGCCTTCACCTCCTTTTCCCTTCATGAGACCTGTCAGGAAAAATTAAATCCTAATTAATTTTTAACAATTAATTAGTAAGAGGAAAGTGGTTTCAAGCAGGCGAAAAAAGAAAAAAAGAAAAAATATAATGAAAAATGTTCAGAACTGTTAAATCTTAGTATAGACCATCTTAAAACTTTAACTAACAACATAGTTAAGTTTTTTCCAAAGCTAAACTGTTCTGTAAACGTTTGAGGTTTTTAAATCAGCATTTTTCAGAAATAAAGACAGGCATCTGAAGTGTAAAGCTGCCACGCTAAACGTGGAAGAAATATAAAGTGCTTATATTTAAGAATTCTCATGACAGGTGTACGTGAAATGTTTCAGAACAGAGTGAGAATGAGAAAGAAGCAGAAATTTACATATTTATTTGTCAAAAACTAGTCAAACATTGTTATTCATATTGCATCCTATACAATTGTGGTGTTTTGTTGTTGGGATTTTTTTTCTGATTGGAATTTTACTTTGAAAGCTGCTTTTTAAAGGTCCCACCTAGTAGAAAGTCTACAAAGATGATTTTTCTATATTGTTTTAGACACAAAATCACCTTAATTTGAAATCATTGCCCATTCAAGTTCACCATACTCGTGGGTCTCCTTTCCTGGAGTCCCGGGAGCCATCTCCCAATTTGGGGAAGCGTGGAGTGGGAAGGAAGAAAAATCCCTCCACACTGAAGATGTCAAGTTACACCTGAAGAGCTTGAACGACTCAGGAGGTCTAGTTACTTCTATATAATGTGTTCTACTAAAAGGTATGGTCTCACAAGGATTTCACGTTTATTTTTTAAGTTAAAATCATATTAAATGAAAAGACAGACTTGACAAAGGTAGTCGAGAGCGCTGCTTTGCTTAACAGGCTGTGGCAAGCATTCAAATTCCAGTCAGAACTGTAGCAATCCCTTATGCTGTCAAGAAGTACAACTCCTCTCTGACAGAATGTACTGCAAATTTTATGAGAGAAAACCAAAGCCAATTCTTGTAACATTCATTAGAGTTCCTCTCAGTATTTCTGGGTGAGATCTGGAGGAGTACAAGTTTTCCAGCTATTTCTCCATACTGGTAAATAGCAGTTTACTACTGTTTCCACCTTTAGAACTGGCGAAATCATACTTGCCACCTTTAAACCATTAACCTCTGCAAAACTTTCCTGCTCCAGCATTTAGCAGAGAGAACCACCAAAAATATGTGTGTGACACTGTAATGAGAACTCAGTTGATTCTACACCTAAAATCACACAGTAAAACGTTGGTGCAGAGCCCTGTGTACCTTGCTTAGTAAAGTGTGCAAGGAAAACTGACCTTTACAATATTCTGCATTTATAAATGTCCCAGAATGAGGGTGTCTGCAAATCAAAGCCAGAGGTGGTGCTCCATGTTGCAGTAGAGGTGGTATGATGACCAGGAACTGGAATGATCCGAGAAGTTAAATGCTTCCATGAAAAGAAAGCGGCTCTCCTATGCTCTCCTAAGCAGCTGCTAGGGCTTAACTCCAGGTCTGCTGGGTATAAATAAAAGCTGTAATGGTCCTATATTTGAGGGCTCCTGGAAGCTCTCAGTTTACAAATCCCTGGTGAGGCCTCACCTGCAGTGCTGTGTCCAGCTCTGGGCTCCTCAGCACAGCAGACATGGATCTCCTGGAGCGGGACCAGTGGAGGCTGTGGAGATGATTTAGGGCCTGGAGCATCTCTGACAGGGAAAGGCTGAGGGAGCTGGGGCTGTCCAGCCTCGAGAGGAGCCCCAGCTGAGAGGGGCCCTCAGCCCTGGGTGTCCCTGTCTGCAGGGAGGGCTCTGAGCAGGGCCCAGGCTCTGCTCCGTGGGGCCCAGCAATGGCACCAGAGGAACGGGCAGGGACTGATCCCAGGAGGTTCCACCTGGACAGGAGGCAGAACTTCTTCCCTGGGCAGTGATCGAGCACTGAACAGATTGTCCAGAGAGGGTGTGGAGTCTCCTCACTGGAGATATTCCAGACCCCTCTGGACACAATCCTGTGCCCTGTGCTCTGGGATGGCCCTGCTGGAGCAGGGAGGTGGGACCAGCTGCCCCACTGTGGTCCCTTCCAGCTTGACCCATCCTGGGATTCTGTGAAGCTGCCCAAAGTGAGTATCTACACAGACATACAACTTGTTTTGCAAGGAAAACCAGAAGCTTTTTTTTGACTCCTCAATCTCTAGCAAAGAAAAAGGGAAAAAACCCCAAAAGCCAAAACCAAACAAATAAAAAACCCTAACAACAACTACAAACCCCAAACAAACAAACAAAATAAAAAAGAAAACCCACCAAAACCAAACAAACACAGAGAAAATAAAAAGACCAAATAAACCCAAACCATGGCTATATACACACAAATGGCCTACAACAGTGTAGTGCCCTTTATATCCATTCATGGAGTGTTTTTTAAACTCAGTCTGCTGCAGAACCCTATTTCACCTACTTCATGTCTTGCATAAAAACAGAACCAGGTTAACATAGGACAGATGGAGGAGGAAAAACACCTAGCAATGCTGAGCACCTTCATATGGGTGTTTTCACACTTGGAGAAAATTTTCAATTATTTTTGGGCAAGTTTCTCAAGCTAAAGGTGCTCCCTGTCCCTCTGAGGCAGAGACCTCGTGTAGAAGCCCAGAAGACAAGAGGACTAATGTGTGTGTCTCGAACATGGATAACTGGATAGCTGTAGAGTCAAGCAAGGATCATTGCTAACGTGCTGTGAGACAGAACTTGATGCTCTCTCTCCTTGCCTCCCTCCTTCCCTTCCTTTCTTCCCTGCCTCCTTACCTGCCTGCCTCTCTTCCCTGCCACCTTCTCTCTCTCTTCCTTCTCCCCTCCCTCTCCTCTCTCTTCTCTCCTCTCCTCCTTCCTTCCCCCGTCCCTCTTTCCTCCCTTCCTTCCTGCCCCTCCCTCTCTGTCCCTCTCTCCCTCCCTCCCTGCTGTTTCCCTCCCTCCCTTTCTCTTCTCTCCCTCTCTCCCTCCCTTCCTCCCTTCCCTTCCTTTATCCCTCCTTCCCTGCTCCCTCCTCTCTCTCTGCCCCCTTCTCTCCCTGCCTTCCTCCCTGCCTCCTTCGCCGCCTCCCTCCTCTCTCTCTTCCCTCCCTCCTTCCCTCTCTCCCGACACCGGGAGATGGCGCCGGCTGCCCGCGGTAGCGGCGGA
>VXBC01000844.1:2061705-2076535 GCA_013399945.1 Ploceus nigricollis | reverse complement strand
GTACAGTTAATTTTTGAAAAGTTCTAAGTAGGTTGAAGTGAATACTACATTATACAACTCATATTTTCAAGAGAAAATAAGGAGTTAGTGATGGTAGGGATTTATACCTATTGCAAGGGATTTATTGTCTGAATAAACTAAAGGTTATGAGGTTTTTGAAAGCATAGAGTGAAAGTTCCTGCGACCAGCTCTGTGAGAATAAGAGCCACTGGTGTCGTTGAGTAAGAAAGGGCACAGACTCACTAGAAGGCTGGTTTGCACAGTGGCATCTTTACTATGAAAAATCTCTCTTTTTACAGACTCCCAATACAGACAGACCAGACTGGTCAATTAATCAATACATTTCTCCTGATTGGCTAATTAACAAAAACGCCTTTCTTATAAACAATCTTTGANTTTTCTTGCTCTCTGACCAGGCTGTCCCATCCACACACTGGTCTCTGAATTTTACACTTCAACAAAATATCTTTTTTTTCTCCGTTGCCCATCTGCAATCTACACTGTCAATGTATCCACTCTACTACCAAATTAAATGAGCAGGAGGTTTTATTTATGATTAAAGATAAAGTAAGGATTATCATCTCTATTTCAAATGACACTTAACTGGGATTTTTTTTTCACACCATCATGAATTGAAAACAAAGCAATTGCTCACAAAATGTGAAAAAAATCCAATTATGTAATTATTAAGAATTTTACTTCTATACATTCTTACTTTTGCTGTTATCAAATAGATTTTTTTTTTTACCAAAACAGTTCTTCAAGGATTAAGGAAGGAAGGAAGGCCTGGGTCCCTTAGTGAGTAATTTTATTCGCTGTATAAAGTTGGAATTTAATTTTGTCTTGCAGCTTGAGAGACGTCTGACAAGAAACATTTGATTAGTCAGTTATTGCACAAATGCAAACAAAACATAGTCTCTACTGTCTTACTGCACAAATTAAATCACAAAGGATTACCATTTACCTGGTGTAAAAGAGCAGTTTGAATATCAAAGTTCTGTTCTTTGAAACAGAGTTTGTCTGAAAAGTCATGTAAGGTAAGCTTTTTGTATTTTTTTTTGCTCACATTCCTAAACTCCTCCTAGCCCTGCAGCTTTTCTCTCACAAATTTTTGTTAGATATTTCTTTATGGCAGAGATTATATGTTTGTAGTGTAGTTAGTATAATAGAATCCTATGCTTAATGGAGCCTAGGTATTGGTAGCTGTCAAGATGTAAAGGTAACAATGTAGTTTTAATATTTTATTTCACAAAACCAGTGAGAATTTACATCATCTCTGAACAACCACAAGTACTAGAAACTGAAAAGATGCACCATAGAATGAGGGGTTTTATATATTTATTAAAAAAATACCACCTGAAAAATATCCCAGACTGTTCTAACACAGTCTCAGAATCTTCTTTGTGAAATTAAAAGGGAATGAAATGACTGAACTGCAAAGAGGAATCCTAAGGAAAGCAAAAGTATTATTAAACTAATACTGTCCGTGGTACTGTGTGTTATAAAATTTGTGGTTTTTTTCAGTGTAAGCAGCTCAGGCAAAGAAAACCAGCCTTTGTGAGTTTACCAAATAAGAACTTCAAATCAATGCAAATTAAATTGAAGTTCTTTTTCATTTTAAAGTATCTGGGTTAGGTACATCCATGGCTAACAAAAGGAAGAAGGAGGAGGGATGCTTTGTCTCAGCACAGTATGGAAATCGCTTTCTTGGACATTACATCTGACTCAGTCAAGACAAAATAACTAATCAAACGTACTGGATATTTCTTGATTAGATGAATTCAAAGTTGATATTAAATTTTAAAATATGAATTGTTGTTTCTCTCTCTTCTGTTGGTTATTTTATTTACTTAGAACTCTGTTTAAAACAAAGGCAAGTCTTATGTCTCAAGAGTGAAAACCTGGCATGTAAAATGCCCAAAGTCAGGCAAGAGTTAGATAAAAATTTGATTTTCATTAAATGTTCCTAAAAAGGGGGGAAATTCTTTTGCCTCAACAGAGTGAGTCAAGAAATGTGAAATAGGGAAGAGTGATGCAATGCTTGGAGCTTATTGGTGAACTGTGCTCAGATTTACTTCATAGAGTCACAGAATATGCTGAGTTGGGAGGGACCCACAAAGATCATCAAGTCCAGCTCCTGGCTCTGCATAGGACACCAAGTGTCACACCCTGTGCCTGAGAGCATTGTCCAAACACTTCTTGAACTCTCTCTGTCTTGGTGCTGGGACCACTTCTCTGGGCAGCCTGTTCCAGTGCCCAACCACTCTCTGGCTGAAGAACCTATTCCTGACATCCAACCTAAACCTCCCCTGACACAGCTTCAGGCTGTTTCCTCGGGTCCTGCCACTGGTCAGGAGAGTGAAGAGATCAGTGCCTGCCCTGCCACTTCCCCTCGTGAGGATGTGGAAGATCACACTGAGGTCTCCCCTCAGTCTCCTCTTCCCCAGGCTGAACAGACCAAGTGACCTCAGCCACTCCTTTTACAACTTCCCCTCAAGGCCCTTCACCAAACTCGTGGCCCTCCTTTGGACACTCTCTAATGGCTTCATGTCTTTTTTATATTGCGGTGCCAAAAACTCAACATACACTAATGTATTGTAGGAGCCACATTAAAAAGTCAGAGTTCCTTCTATCAGAATATAACTTTGTGAGTAACTGGAGGATGGGAAAGTATTTTTTGGTTGACATAGGAGGTTTTAAACACTTCTAGGCCATATCTGTAAATGGTCATAGTGCAACTCTTAAGGAAGATGCTGTGCTACCTCTCAGCTACTTAACCATGTTTTCAAGTCTTTGTCAAAAGCTTTGTAAAGGAGATTCAGAAATTAGTTTCTTAATAGCCCTAAGATTTAGCCACTGTGATCTTAGTTAAGAAGTTATATAGGTTGCAAATATCAGCTCTATCAGAAACCAGATAGGCAATTGGTTTTTTAATCTTTGCCCATGCCCACTGATTTCTGCATCATTATCCTCTTCATCCTTCAGGTAATGCATTCTTTGAAACATTGTTTTTTGAAAGTTTTTCTTAAAAACTGATAAAACTGGTTGAGCACAAGCATATTCCTATAATATTATACTCTGCCACAGCTATCATTTAAAAGTATTACTTTGCTGACAATATTATAGTTCACAAGAAGTACCTTACTGTACTTTCCTAGATTAATTTTAGAAACATTTTTTTCCAAAGAACAGATATTTTATATGCATTTGAAAACACAGCTAAGAACTTTCATTGAAAGAAAGTAAAGCAAAAGATGTTGATGCCTGAATCTTCTTATGAGAAAACAAAAGGAGAAAGTTAAGCGATTACTTACAAAATTGTACTTAAAATCAACAGTGATTCACCACTTTTGATAACTGTGTACATAGAAACTTGAAAACTTAAAAATCAGTAGATAATTGCTATAAAAGCTCTCTTGCAGTCATAGCTCCCACCAAAAAGAAACCAAAAAGCCCTTAAACTCTATAGAAATTATTAAGTTGTTTTTTTCTAGGACTTAAAAATCTAAGGACCATAAGGCCTGTGAAAATCTGGGAGAGAGGTGGGAGTTGAGTGAGTGGCTATGTGATGTTTAATTTCTATCTGGGCTTAAACCAAAACAAGCTGTTTTTTAAAAAGAGACAATATTAAGACAAAATTAAACAAACAAACAAATAAACAACCCTTGTATAGAGAATGTAATAATACCAAAACTCCTCTCATTTATTTCTCCTAAGGAAAGAAATTACGTTGTCTTCAAAATCCAATCTGAATAAAGTGTTCATGTCATGAGAATGTAATTGTGATATTGCTAAAAAATACTCTGTGAATCAGAAGTGTCCAGAAAACAAATCAGTTTCATTGCAGTTTTCAATGTTCTTGTTGAAAACAAACCTTTCCAATCCTTCTGTGTTCAATGTGGATTAAGTATTGTCGTGTTTTCTTTTTTTTTTTTTCAGCTCCAATGGCTCCCTCTGTGCTGTTCTTCAGTCTCCACACAGATTAGCAGAGCAGCAGTGAAGATTGTTCTCCTTTCTCTCTGCATCCTTTGAGGTGGCTGTGTTCTCTTTCTCCATTTCAACATGATGCTGTGAATTTCCCCTTCACACTGTCCCTCTGTAATTCTCCAATTTCATTCCACACAGTTAAATCCCAGTCACTCACAAAGAAAGGCTCTGGTCTCGTCCAGTGGTTTGTGATTGACATCCATTTTTACCCCTTGAAGATGGCCTGTGTGACTCTCTGTAATGGTGGGTCATCTACTGCCTAAACCAAATGTCAGTCTGTAATGTAACACACAGCAGCCTCTGAAATTTTCTTGGTCTGTTCTTAGAATTTCCAGTGTCCTCTTTTGTTAAAAATAGTATGACCCTCTCTCAAAGTTATCTGTTGCAGTTCTTGGAGCAAAAGAAACTTTATATATGTTGTTTCAAGCAACCTTGATAAAATGCTTATGAACTGGTTGAGGATAAAAAGTTAGGGAGTTTTAAGTCCTCTTAATTTCTGTAATCAAGATAAAACAAGGTCTGAGGAATCAGAAGATGGAGAAATACTCATAGAAAAGAGAATAAAGACTCATAGAACATAGAATGTCTTGAGACAAACATGTTTACAGCTTTTTTTTCTACCACTTGTCCTTTGGAAACTTCTTCCTAGATGGTATTTCAATCAATTCAGTGTTAAAATACTAAAACTTAGGCCTTAAAGATTACAAGAAATTAATTAAATAATAATTTAATTTGATGGAGTTTTTTTATAGATCCACAAAATACTAATGCTGTGGACATAGAAGGAGTAGAAGAAACTATATAGTCATAAGAGGAAAAATTTTTATCATCTTTTAACTTGTGTGCTTGCATGTCTGATACTTCTGGAACCAGTCCTGAGAGATAGTTTCATTGCTGCTCTCAAGACAGCAATTAATTACAGCAGACTGACAATCCTGAAGCTAATGCACACAGTATGCTCGATATTTAGGCAGAAATTCCACCTCATGTCTATGTACAAATATAATGAAGACCTCAATGATGTTTACAGAAACTTGTTTTCTAGATTATGCATGTAATATTTCAATGATGCAAGGGGAAAAAAAAAAGCTATGTTTGAATACTGCTTAAAAATGAAGGCTGTAGTATTTAGTGGTCACAAATGTTTTATTTGATTCTATCTTCCATCTTTGGTTGTGTATTTCTCTCATGTGATGAAAAAGCTAAAAAGATTTTGAAAAAAACCTGAACTGGTTACCTTGTGAAAAGAAATAAGAAAGTCTTTCTGTACCTTAATGGAGTCATTCATTACAACAGAAACAAATAGTTAATTTTTTTTTTGTCTTGGGTATAATCTTCATAGGTGGCGTAGACAATAACATCAGAATGGAAGGAGTGTGAAACTGCTTAAAGAAGTGTGTCAGAATACCTCACATTAGCTAATTTGATGGTCTAAAATGAGAAGTAAGTTCACTGTGTGCTGGACTGGCTTTAAAAAGTGTACATTTTAAGATTAGCTTCTTAGGTTCAGATCTTAATATCTTTGAATGACTTGATGTTCAAGACAGATGTTCAAGAACTGATTTGCATTGATTTGGAAAGGAGAAGTATTAATTTGAGTGAGAGCTGCTTTGTATTCAGCTGCTGTGTAATTAAGCATATCTATGCATACATTATCCATAAAGAAACTTCCCTAGTTTCAATTTTTTTATATGGATGATTTTTTAGATATAGAAAAGGTATAAAATTCATATATGTGCGTACAGATATACAAACTTATATGCATATAACATCTATAAATTTATAAATATGAAAACCAGTAAAGAGACCAATTTGAGCTTTTTAAATTATGGTCTGTGCTTTCAAGATTAAAAATAACTCTGATGTGGGCATGTAAAGGAAAGGGTGTCTGTAATATGTTATTTTTGCATTGAAGCGAGCAAAGAGAGAGCGTTTATATGAAGATCTTTGTAAAACACATTCTTACCCCGGTGTTATAAGGGTATTTCTGACATTCATTCTATACATGAGAGGTCTACAATACGTTTATTGCACTGTGATGGAGGCATAGAAAAATAGTGACAGGTATATCATTTAACAAGTTTGAAAAATGGACAATAAATAACAGATTTTTACTCCCACTTTCATTGGTCAAAATAAAGTGGAACAATTTACGCCTTATTCCCCTGTTGAGCTCTTTCTGCTGCACTTCATCCATCTCAAATCAGCCTTCACTCATACAAAAAGACTGTAATTTAATTTGAGAAAAATTATACCTTCATCAGGTGATAGTATATTCATCCTTGTTTAATTCCTTATTTCATGTCTATGAGAGGATGAAAAAAAAAGGTAGATATTTATTGTTTAGCAGAACTACATTTTCTCCCTAGATAATTCCATATAATTATGATTAACCCAATATCCTGAGGAATTCGACATTCTCAGGGTACTGTGTGTTAGAAGATAGGGGGGATGGTGGATTGTTTAAAGGGGAAAAAAACCCCTAGATTAAACAGTAACACATTAATCATTATAGACACTTACAGAATGTGTTCCTAAGAGATACATTTGATTTTGCTGAAAGTGAGATCTTATTGCTTGCATCACTGCCATTACAACGGGAATTCAACTCATTCTTCTAGAATGAAGCATCACTTTCTAAAATAATTATTAGTAAGGAATAGCATTGAGATACTATACTTCTTCAGGGCTTGCTTCAAAGAGATTAAATGAGAAAGATTTACGTTACATGCATAACGGGAGAAGGGATGTGAAACAATGCTGTAACATAATGAATGTTTTTTTTCTTCTATCTGATGAATAAGTGTGTCAATTAAATATAACAATTAAAAGGAATAATTATGCCAAATATGTCTTAGCATCAACAATGCCAAATGAGTAAGAAGAAATCTGGTTTTAGGAAACACGAGCCTGATCTGTATCTAAAGCTGAAAGATTAGGAATTCTTTATGGGAGCACTGTACATTAGTTACAGTCAGGTGATGGCTCACAGGTAGCCTGGTAGAGAAGGCAAAAAAAAACCTCTTGCGTTCATAGAGCAATCCAGAAAAGAAAGTAAATTAACATTGTGGGTCCAAAAGCTCACTTTTGGCACAATGCTCTTTTTCCAGTGGGGAACTATATAAGAGAACAGAGGAATGTTCCTCTGTCTTCACCTGCTGAGTTTGGTGGGTCAGTGAATATACAGAAAGCCAGAAGGGAAAATTAATTATGCTACTACACTGTTCTTAGCCTTGTGCTCCCCTTTTGTTTGGGAAAGATAGACAATAAATATAAAGTTGTCTCGTAAACCAGAACTAAAAATTAATGAAAAGCAGCAAAAAAGGGGCCATCTCCTCCCACTTCACACCCCCATTTTATTGTGTGGGTGTGGGGTTTTTTTTCTTTTTTAAACAAGCTATGATTTTTCATTTCTTTTTGAGTTTAGAAAAAGTCTTGTCTCAAGACACAAAACCTTTAGTTTCACTTTCTAAGTAGTTGATCATAATTGATTTGCTCTTCCTAGGTGGGAATCTCCTGCCATTATGCACTACTTCATGAACGGGTGAAGGTAATCTAAAAGTGGAAGTCTCAAATAACATTGTAATGAGAAAAGGAAAGGAAGTGAAAAAATAGTTTTCCTAATTTTTAATTATTCAAAGAACTTGGAACTGGGAATTTTTTTCTTACATCTTTATTTTTTTCTAATCTTTACAATACCTTCTTATTAAAAACAAGGGACCATTTAACTGCTATCAAATAGTCTTCAAAGTAAATTCCATCCTAGATACAAAGATAATTTTGAAGAAGCAGACCTGGTCTCTAAATCAAGCTCAGGAAAATGCTTGTAGTTTTGTGCTGTTTGTGAGCCTCTTTCTCTGACAGCTGGTCTGCTCTACAACTCATTGGAAAAACAAAGTGTATGGAAAAGTACAGTGAACTGCCCAGAAGAGCTGTCAAAAGAAAAGTCGACCAATATGTATGAAGCAGAATCTATTCCAGTGATACTCCTTTCTATTAATAGGAAAACAAAGGAAAAATCAAGGCTTGTTGTCGCAGGTCCTCAGCCAGGGAATAATTAGCCTTGACTTCATGATTGCAGAAGGCTGATCAATTGCTTTATTATATATCTTATACTATATTATACTACATTTATTAAGAAACACAGTAACCCTTCCAGCCAGTCCAATACAGCTTTGACCTAATCGGTCAATCAATCTAAACACTATCTAGTGTCCAATTAAGAAATCACTTTTAGGTAAACAAATCTCTAGGACACATTGTACTTGTGTACAGCAGCAGGTGCAACAAGTGGAGATCAGAATTGTTTCTCATTCTTTTCTCTGATTTTCTCATAGCTTTCTCTGGGAAAATGCCTGGGAAAGTCTGTGCCTGCTCTCTGTGGCCAGAGAGCTGCTGCCACAAAGGCTCACCTCTACATCCTTATTTATTTTTCTTTTTTACTCTTCAAAGCATGACAGATGGTTTTGAGAAATTTCCTGTTTTTTCTTATTCCCCATTTTCCTACATACAGGTATCATGAAAAGGCTTGAACTTTAAGAATACTACAAATTTTAGGCAAATATGTTTAGCCTAAAGAAAGATTTTGGAAGCTTGTCTAGGAAGTGTAACTACTGAGTCATTTTTGAAGGTCAGCTCTGAATTTATCATGCTGCTTTCAGACTTTCTTAGTGCTGTAGTTACAGTTGCATAAACAGACTAATATGTAATGGAATTTCAGGAAGGGGGACTGTCTGTTATCTTGCATACTGATTAAGGAAATGTCCTAAAGGTTCTAGTTATAGATATTGCTGTTGAAATACTGTTTTGAGAAGGCAAAGGTCAGCCTGAAACTGAAGAGAAGGAAATATTAACTCAAATTAGGTGGATACGATATTCTGATGAGGTGGATAAACAAGCCCATGAGACCTTTACTGGGCTGTAGAACCTACAAGACAGGAAGGAAGTTCACAAATTAGAAATCATTTGGAAGTGGGGGGGAAGCCATCAGAATGATCAGACAATCAGAAATTCTGATGGCACAAGTTTGAAGAGTTTAATTCTTTTACTTTATTTCATCTGTCCACAGTTATTTTGGAAAGTTATTTATGCATGGTAGATTAACATGAGCATGAGGGAAAAAGACTTTTGAGTACAGATATGTGTTTATTCTGAAGAAAAAGGTTTCAGCAAAATCAAGTGACTGACAACCAGCAGTTCTCTGGTTAAACTGGAAGTATTATTAACGGGTTTTTCCAGTCATGGTAATAAATCACAAAGCAAATTCCCCACTAAGCAGAATCCTAATCTGGAAATTGTATCTTTCTAAAGGTTGTAAATTCAATCAAAAATTTGATGCAATGTTTATCTTATATGCACTATGAAGAAGCTCAATATTTATTTTAATAGTCCCTATGAGGCCTAGAACATACAAATGCTTATATGAAATATGACTCCATGATTCTGTGCCTATCTACAGTTCATACAATGTGTGGAGATGAATTATATTAATTAAGGTCAATTATGAAGATAAAATTAAGAACAAGTAGAACAACTCCAAAGCCCAATTAATCAAGACCTTGATAACATCTGAATTTATCTGTATATGATGCTACAAACATAAGTTGAAAAATATTGTAACACTCCAGGGACTTATTACAGTACTGTGGAAAAACAGATTTAAGTGGGGATTTTGAACTAATGTTGAATCTTGGGACCTGGGGACATGAACAAGCAATGAAAGGAGGCAAAAAGGATACCCCAGGAAAGAAAAATTAAACAAAAGATGACCAAATTCTAGAAAAGTGTCCAGCCTTTATATTACAAGGCAGGAGTAGCAGAAATTAGCATATTGTTTATTTGTATACTTGACAAATAAGAAGGATGCTGATAGTGGATGCATTACCCAGAAAATTTTTTTTCTATTGACTTCTGTTTCTTATCATTGTTTAAGATGATGGATTCAACAGACTGTATTTAGTTAAGCAATTTGATGATACTTCTGAAAATAGAGAGCCTGGTTGTGATAACCTGCACAAGCTCTCAGGATGAAGGTGACATTTTATATTACATATTTATGTAACCCTTATCAGCTGGAAAAAAGGAAACCAGGAAACTACTGGTAATTTTTAACATATCTGCATAACTAAGATTTGCAGTCCAAAGTATCATATTTTTTTTTCTAAAATTTTTCTTGGGAGTATTACTACATTGAAAAATAAATTCTCACTTTAGGCAGAGTTAATTTCCCATGTTAAAATTTATTTTGTATTTATGAGAAAAAAGTAGTCCATTGAGATAATTATATTCCAAAAGTTAAGACAGATAAAGGAAACTAAGAATTGGAATTTTGAATAAAGAAATACTGTGATACAAATGAGTACAAAGATGCGACTTAAAGACAACATATTCAGAAAGATTTATCATACTCCCAACAAAAGAAATTTTATTTTGATGTGGGTTAATTTCTACAGAAGTAATCTTTGTATAACTGCATGGTGAGAAAAGCAGTGGAAAAATGCCCACTCTTTTGGAATAACCACCCCTCCAAAAATATATTAAATGGAATAACAAAGTAATTCTTTCTAAATTGAACAGTAATTAATATCAGCTTTATTTTGCCCCTCTGGGTAATGACTTTTTAATGGAATTTTTTGGAGAATGCAGACTATGATTTCAGCTGAGGATTAGTCAGGCATATTTTAACTGCACGAAATTTTAGTAGATGTAGCCTTGAGATTATGTTCTTTATTTTACCTTTGAGGAACAATACTGGTTCCCTAAAGATGAACGTGTGAGAACATAGGGAGAAAAAAAAACCAGCCTCACCACAAAGGATTAGAATGTTGTTTCTTTGTCTCTTGCAGACTCATAATATGACCTTTTTGATACTGAGGGAAGAGACCTAAGGCAAACTAGCACATGATATAGTTGTAGAGGTGTCAGGATTTTTTTTGCTTAAGTTGTTTCTTCTATCACCACTTCTATATCTGTGGACTCACAGTTGTTTCAAAAAAACTCCAAAATCTCAATCCCATTTGATGAAACCAGATAACTAAAAAATAACTTAAAAAAAAAAAGAAAGAAAATAAACTAAGAGAGACAAATAAGGAGTTTTCAGGTAAAAGGGGAAAAATATTATGTGAAAGTTACAGCAGGGGCGGTTGCATTTGTTCTCAGCCTGGCAGAGGTTGATATCAGACCATAAAATATAGCGAGTTCTCTTTTATTTTCAAGCCTCCCACTCATTGGGAGTATCAATGTAATTTTGCTCTACCAATAAGCAATTAAGATAATGTGATATATTTGGGGTTTAATTATTCCATGTACTTTCAGAAGTGTCAGAACAGATACATCCTTTTCCTTGCCAATACCATCTTTGCTTTGCTTTTAAATGTATTTCGCAAGAGGGATTCATGTGCAAATCTGGAACACTAGGTAGAGTCATACTGTATTTTACCTCTTCAATTACTTTTGTTTACTGACTGTTTATGATCAGATGATCTGAGCAAGCAACACAAAAATGAGAGTCTTGGAATTATCTTGTTTGAGAAACGGGATGATGATTAGCACTGGGAAAGCCATGGTGATTGTAGAAGGGCTCTTGCAGATACAACTGGAAGATAAGAGATCTTGGAGCTCTGGGTACCCCAGCATCACTGGGCACTTACGCTGCTGGCATAGGCACAGGTCTGCTGCTGCCAAGGCAAGAAGACATTGTGAGTACCATAGATTTTAGTTGGCTATTCTGGGTTTCCTTTTGTCCACTCTAAACAATTTAATGAGGAATTTAATTGAGTTTATTTGATTTTTTTTAAATCAACATCTTAAAAAGAATTCCTTCAGAAATGCTTGGCATCTGAATAAAAATTATTTTACAGGAAAATTCTTAAGAAATTTTATTTCCCACTGTTTATCTCTGACAGAACAAGTCAAGATGGAGAAATACTAGACCGTGTTTAGTAACAAAGTTAATCTTCCTTGGAAAGTCATTGTGAATTAGCAGAGACACTTTTTTTTCTTTAATAATCATAGAAGAAACTACAATTTTGCAACTGCAGATGTCTCTTCTGATCTCTTTTTCAATAGTAGTAAAAAATGTTTTGCTTTCCAACTAAGGAGAAAGAGAATTGAGGAGGTATTTACCAATGAAAATTAAAATAAGTTTATGGTTTATTCTTTCTCACTCAAAGTAATTTGTTTCTAATGTTTGTATCCATACACAAGAGGTGATTCTGTAATGCATGTCACTATTCAGCTAGTGATAAACTAGCTGCCTGAAAACATGTGGATTATGTATGCATATGAACTTAGAATTGCAGTTACTTGGATTATAATGATAAGGTCTTTATCCTAAGATTTTAGACAACCTTTAAGTTCAGGGAAAATTTCTTAAGAAGGAAAACCATTATAAAGAACTATCTCACCATTTGTTTAAAAGCAGTTTATTATATGTACTTCATAATTTAAACATCAAAAGATTTAACTGCATTTTTTTGGGCCATGCTAATTTTTGTTTAGGGAAAGGAAAGCAATCAATCACTGGAAAAATATTTTACCTGGCAACAGGCCACGTTAGTCAGCAGTATGAAAGAAAGTTCTTAAAATATTTAAAACACTATTCGCTTAACTTTGAAGATCTATAGAAAGGCCATTTATATTGAAGAAGGAAAGATAAACAGATTTGGTCTAATTTTCTTCTCAGAAAAGTAAATGTATATTGAGTGTGAAATTCTGACTGTCTCCTGGAGAATTAAGAAACAATAAAATTAAAGTCGAGCATTGCACTTTTATAATGAGAGCAAATTAAAAATCCCCCCAATTATAACTGAGCTATCAGTAGTGTTCTCCGTCATTCTGATTGTCAAATAAACATCTTTCTTTGTCTGCCAAGGAACAAATTTAAAATGCAGAACAATAACCTATTTTTCTTCATCTGTAGATATAAGGTGTGTATCAAGTTATCTTTAACATCTGCAATTTCTACAATTGGCTGAAAGAAAGTATATGGGAACTATAATGCAGAAACTGTTTTTCCAGAAGTAATTTGGTATGATTTATGGTGTTCTCATTGACATAATCTACTTGAAGTGTTAATTTTTACCCAAACTGAGATGTTTTGATATTGGTTGCTTACAACAAGAATAACTGGAATATAAAATGCAAAAGCCTTTCTCTATTTGATAGTATATCCTACTTTTTGCTATGTTTTTCTTCTTGACTGAGTGCTTCCATTATATTTAGCATTTAAACTATGTAGACTGGAAGTACTTCTCCATGCCAGAAATTAGTGTGTTCTGGAAAAGAAGAGAGCAGGAGAAAAGGAAAACCAAAAAACCATGTCCTGTATGGCTGACAGTGTTTTCTATTCAAGGCCATGTCTGAGTCATAATTCATAACATATGAAAGTTTGGGTCCTTCTTACCTTAATGAACATTCAAAGAGTTACATGTATGGCAATACATCTTTTTCTTCTAATAAAATATATGCAGCCCCATCTTTAGTCATAGTGGCCACAGAGTATTAGATTTTATATGGGGATATCAACCTTGTGTGGTAAATATCAATTTCATCTGTTGAACAAAACTTTAGATAAGTATCTTTGGCCTCATATTAATATGCATTCTTA
Source organism: Ploceus nigricollis (assembly GCA_013399945.1). Classification (NCBI taxonomy): domain Eukaryota; kingdom Metazoa; phylum Chordata; class Aves; order Passeriformes; family Ploceidae; genus Ploceus; species Ploceus nigricollis. Next base: position 2,062,941 of record VXBC01000844.1, on the reverse strand, counting down.
GGAGGAACTGGCAATACTGTGGTGTTATTTAAAAACATTGGATAGCAACATTTTAATAAGGTCTCTGTTCAGTGATGATTAAAAAATCAAGGTGAAATTGCAACTATTTTGAAAATATGGATTGAGTCATACTGTGCCTAGTTACTGAAACTACCAGTATCTTTGCAGTTTTTAGAGCTTCCTGAAATGAATATATTTTAGACAAGATGTGCTAGAGATAATGGGCCAAAAACAGGAAGGAAGAAAAAAAGGCTTTAAAAGCCACATAGCTCTTTGTTTTAAAATGCCTTCCATGGCCTAAATATTTTTCACTTCCACTGGAGAAGTGACTCTTAAAAGCCCATGGAAGTCTGCAGCTCTTTAATTAATACTTTAATATTTCACATTAGGAAATTTGTTACATATGGCCAAGATTTCCTGCTGAAATTATCTACCTTGACTAAAATTTATGTTGAACCCTTTTGTACAGATTCATTTGGTTTGGTTGTTCAAGTTTGGGATTTAATTCAGTCAAAAGAAGCTAGAATCAAGGTTGCTCATGTTCTCAAAAAAAAAATAGGAGGAATTAGATGCTACTATCTCATTAATTTTCATAAGAGTCAGCCCCATTTCTCTTTGTAGATTTTTATCATTGAAATTTCAATAGTCAAATGTTATGTTGGAAATCCAGAAAGAATCAAAAAGCTGTCAAGTGTTTCTCTATCTGAAGGTCAGACTTGTTGTTCTGCTTAATTTCATTTTGGTTTAGAGATTTTGCAGCTCAATAAAAATTTCTTTCCAAAATGCAAAAAGAAAAAATGCAAATTTGTTGCTTGATGATGAAGGATGAACAAGTAAGTTCTTAATTTTTTAATCATCCATATTAATAGTCTTCATTTGGCATGCACATAATGGCATTTATCAAAGTGTGTGAAAATACTTGACAGATCCTTTATTGAGCCTCTTAATACTTCATAGGATTAAATCTGTCTTCCAGATAAATGTACTAGTACTAATAATAATGTGATAAATACTTCTTTTTACTTCTTTCTAAGCAATAATCAAGCTTCTGTACTCAATCTGAAAAGAATAAATTGCTTCTGGTGGTCCCTGTTTAAAGACATCTGAAGTGAAAAGTGGAGATACAGTTAGTAGATAAGATCTGAGTAGATGACACTTTTTGTACAACAAATGAAAATTAATTCACTTTGTGACCTATTTAGAGAGCTCACTGTGTGGAAGGATCGAAGGTTAGGG
>VXBC01000844.1:2048650-2061108 GCA_013399945.1 Ploceus nigricollis | reverse complement strand
GGCCTAAATATTTTTCACTTCCACTGGAGAAGTGACTCTTAAAAGCCCATGGAAGTCTGCAGCTCTTTAATTAATACTTTAATATTTCACATTAGGAAATTTGTTACATATGGCCAAGATTTCCTGCTGAAATTATCTACCTTGACTGAAATTTATGTTGAACCCTTTTCTACAGATTCATTTGGTTTGGTTGTTCAAGTTTGGGATTTAATTCAGTCAAAAGAAGCTAGAATCAAGATTGCTCATGTTCTCAAAAAAAAAATATAGGAGGAATTAGATGCTACTATCTCATTGATTTTCATAAGAGTCAGCCCCATTTCTCTTTGTAGATTTTTATCATTGAAATTTCAATAGTCAAATGTTATGTTGGAAATCCAGAAAGAATCAAAAAGCTGTCAAGTGTTTCTCTATCTGAAGGTCAGACTTGTTGTTCTGCTTAATTTCATTTTGGTTTAGAGATTTTGCAGCTCAATAAAAATTTCTTTCCAAAATGCAAAAAGAAAAAATGCAAATTTGTTGCTTGATGATGAAGGATGAACAAGTAAGTTCTTAATTTTTTAATCATCCATATTAATAGTCTTCATTTGGCATGCACATAATGGCATTTATCAAAGTGTGTGAAAATACTTGACAGATCCTTTATTGAGCCTCTTAATACTTCATAGGATTAAATCTGTCTTCCAGATAAATGTACTAGTACTAATAATAATGTGATAAATACTTCTTTTTACTTCTTTCTAAGCAATAATCAAGCTTCTGTACTCAATCTGAAAAGAATAAATTGCTTCTGGTGGTCCCTGTTTAAAGACATCTGAAGTGAAAAGTGGAGATACAGTTAGTAGATAAGATCTGAGTAGATGACACTTTTTGTACAACAAATGAAAATTAATTCACTTTGTGACCTATTTAGAGAGCTCACTGTGTGGAAGGATCGAAGGTTAGGGAGATGGGGTTGTAAGCAGTAGGGGTGGGAACAACAGTGACTCGTATTGTCAGCTCACGTAGAGAAATTCTTTTGTGTTGGAAAACAGAATACTCCAGTGGAATAGCTAAATATTCTAGGGAATATATTAGGAGGACTAGACTAAATGGGACTAAACTAAACTAAGGGGAAAGTTGAAAAATAATTATTGCAAAATGGATTATTTTGGTGAACATTTTGAGAAATTTGATTGCACCTTTTCGGTTAAGGGTTCCCTGATACCAGGCCTTGCCCATTCCTAGGCCTTGTAGACTACTTGGTGTTTTATTACTGCTAATGTGATCATAACAATAAGCTTTTCACAGGCTGAAACAGTTTAATCCTTTTTTAGCAGGTCATTGAGCAGGGGTGACTGAGGAACAGGTTTGAAACACTCCTCAGAGTTGTAATCTCTGTGAATATACTGTGTGTCAGTAAGTCAATCCTTTAATGCTAGACAGAATACTAAAGCAAACTCTCAGAGAGGTGAAATAGTTTGCTTACTTGAGGTAGAACAGAGTCAGGGTTGAGAAAACAGAAGGAAAAGACCCAGAATCCTGCACTGACTACAGAATTAGAGTGGTGAATGAGGCTTTGGAGAAATTTTGGTCAGCATTCCAAGAGCGTATCCTGTTCTAATGAATGAGAATGTATTGGTTGTGTGTGGCCAGGTTTGGGCAGCAGGGTAGCTACAGGCGTGGCTTCTGTGAGAAGCTGCCAGAAGCTTCTCCTGTGTCTGATGGAGCCAGTGCCAGCCAGCTCTAGGATGGATCTGCCCCTGGACATGGCTGAGCCCATGGAGTCATGGTGGTGGCACCTCTGGGGTAACAGATTTAAAAAGGAGAAAAAGATACTTTGCAAGAGAAATTTACAGCCAGAGAAGAAAGGAGTGAAAATATGAGAGGAACAGCTGTGTAGACACCAAGATGAGTGTAGAAAGAGGGGCAGGAGGTGCTCCAGGAGCTGGAGCTGGGATTCCCCTGCAGGCTGTGGTGCTGTCCATGGTGAGGAAGCTGTGCCCCTGCAGCCCGTGGAGACCATGGGGATGCAGAGATCCACCTGCAACCTGTGGAGAAGCCTCACATTGGAGTATGTGGATGCCTGAAGGAAGCTGTGACACTGCAGGAAGCCCACATGGAAACAGGCTCCTGGCTAGGACCTATAGTCCCAGGGAGGAGGAGCCCATGCTGCAGCAAGTTTTACTGTCAGGGCTTGTGTCCCCACGGAGGGACGCACACTGGAGCAGTAGATGAAGAACTGCAACCTGTGGGAAGGACTCACATCAGGGAAGTTCATGGAAGACTGTCTCCCATGGGAAGAACCCCACACTGGAGCTGGGGAAGCGTGTGAGGAGTCCCCTTGAAAAGGAAGGAGCAGCAGAAACAACCTGGGATGAACTAACTGCAGCCCCCATTCCTGGCCCCCTGTGCCACTGGGGAGAAAGAAGAGAAAATGGGGAATGAAGTTAAGCCCTGGAGGAAGGGAGGCGGGAGGGGGAAAATGTTTTTGATGCTTTGAGAGCCTACCTATAAAAGAGGCTCGACAGAGTTAAAGCAATAAAGTAGGTATTTATTAAAAGGCCTTCAAAGGATACACCTTGGGCAGAACAAGAGCCTAGCCGGGGCTCTGCCCAAGATGGACCCAAGATGGACGACCGGTCACGAGTTTTCACATTTTTATGAGTTTTGGTCCATTTACATATTGGGGTTAATTGTCCAATTACAGCTTCAGGTTATGAAGTCCCATCCTCCCAGACTGCTCTCCTCAATTCGCTGTTGTTTATAATTTTTGGGCATGAAACTGCAATGATGTCCTTGGCTCTCAGGCTGGAAAAGGATTGTTTTGTCTAACTAAACTGTGAGGAGAACTTGCCAACACTTTATATGCAATGCAGTTACATACTAATGCAGTACAGAATCTGAAAAATATGAAAGCTAAAACTTAAGGCATCTTTATAATATTTATTTTTTTTATTTTTTAATTATCCTACTGGGATTTTATTGTTAATTAATGAATCCAATTTCCCCAACTGGAGTGTTTTTCACCCTTGACAGTAACTGGTGAGGGATCTCTGCCTGCCCTTATTTCAACCCTTTTGTTGTATTTTATCTCCCCTGTTCAGTTGAGGAGGAAAGTGATAAAGAAGCTTTGGTGGGCACTTGACATCTAGCCAAGCTCAGAATTTGACAGGGATGCCTTTAATTGCTTTGATATTCAATTTTAACATATTAGATATGAACAAGTTCTTGAAATTGTGGAGGCCAGTTGCTTATCTCAGAAGGCAACTTAGGTGCTCAGTGATCTAATGTTCACTGCACAGTTAAGGGGGAGCAGATTGAGCATGTGGAAGCTTAAAGGCAACTGACAAGAAATAATTTTCAAATGATGCAGTTCACAGTTTCAGGAAAAGAAAAAGAAGCAAGAACAGCAGGATGGGGACAAGTCTCTTAAAAATATTCCAACCTTGTCTTGAGAATTTAAACTGAGGTAGTACCCTCTCACAACTACTGCACAGAAGTGTTCTCTTCCTAATATCCATCAGCACAACATTCACTTGTTAAAATTGTGGCCTTTTAGAAGAATTGGCATGGAAAGTGAAGAGGAAATGGTGGTTACAGGAGAAGGCTTAACAGACCAAGGGAAACACTAAGGCCTCTCTTAAAATCTGAAAAGGAAACCAAAGGAGTCATGTAAAAGTAGACAGAAATGAAATATGTCTGAGTACAAAAATTAAGGCTAGCATAACTATGTGAGGATAACCAGAAGTTGAGAAAACAGTACAAAGGAAAATGAGCAAATAACTTAAAAACAACCAGGGTAGTTCAAATAGATACATGAGAAATTAAAGGAAGGCAAAAGAGATGCATTTTTACTGCTTAATGTGAACCAATATGGATAACAAGAGAAAGACGAGAACTGAAAGGCAAGTTGAGTGAATTAAAGTAGTATAGTAAGGTGAGTTCCTTAATTCAGCTTAGAGTATTTAAGGAAGTAGCCTAAGATTTTATTATGAGATGCATAATTCTGTTATAATTGACAGAAGTGATAGATTAATATGCTGGCAGTATTACTACAATTTTTTCATTCTTTGTAACAATTCAGATGAAAGACTGTCTTTTGTGCATCTCAGTTTTAAGAAAGAGAAGGACAAAGAAGATAAACATACTGCCTATGATTAGGTATTCTTACTTTTCTTCTGGAATTCTTTAACTCTCTCTCTCCATGTTAGATTGCACCTGGGCATTTGTGAGATTTGTTCCCAGAATAAATATTTTCCTTCTTGTACCTAAAGTGGGCACTACTGGTGCTGGAGGCAGCTGTCTAGGACATATCAAAACTGCCTGCAGGCTCAGAAAGCTTGAGCTGTTTGGGGAATTTAGAATACTTTAAAAGAGAAAGGAGGGATAGACAAGTATTCTCATACTCAAATGTTTACTTCTGGCTCCAAGAGACTTAGGGTATGACAAAATAGGTTTGATTTGTAGGCAAGATGATTTACATTATATGTCAGGGAAAACCTTTTTTGTGAAAAGGGGTAATTAAGCAGGAGGAAATAGCTTCCCTTGGGAAGTTATGAAATCTTGTCTTAAATAAAGTCTTTTTGAAACAAACATCTGTCGAACATCTGTCAGAGGTAGTCTGAACCCATCTTGACACACTTCAGTGGACGACAGACTGCCTCAGTTTTCAGATCAGTTCCAGCCTTACTCCTGTGATTCTGTGACATCATGGAGGATTTTTCTCCATGACTACACAAAAGCATCAGAGAGCCCCAAGCTGTAATTAAAACATCTGCTCAACAAAGAGGGGTTGTAAATCTCAACTCATAGGAGGCACACAATTAATGCTATCAAAGTGCCAGTTGCCTTCCACTTCAAACTTATCCTGAGAAGAGCTTGTTGTACAGCACCTTAGTCATCAATAATTAATTTCTAATAATATTTTATTGGTTTAGTATTTGCCCACTAATATAATGATCACATCTTTCCCTTTGGCAAATAAGTCATATAGAAAAGACAGTTATTCTCAAATAGTTGTGTCATTCTGACCCAGTTATTTTGATTCCTTACTGATTTGCTTAGTAGTTATACAAATGGGATTTTCATGCAAATGTAATCCCTTTTTATTGTAATGCAAAAATTAATTTTTACACTCAGTTATATTTGCCTGGCTTATTGTCTAATAGTTATGTGTCTACCATCCTCTGAATTTGCTGTTATTTCATTGCTTTTAGTTTTCTCTCTGCTCTGTATGCAAAGGTAAAATCTCTGATTCCTCCTGAATGAGGCACTGCAGAATTCATTTCTTCTTGCCTCTCAGACTGCTCATGTTTTCTTTGATCAGAAGAACAGTGAAATGGTCTATACTTTTATTAAACATACAAAAGTAATATTTTAAAATGACACAGTGTCAGCCCCACAATTTACATGAGTAACTTTCAATAAAACATTATTATGAAAGTAATCAGTAAAGCGATCATCTATCATTTCTACTTTTCTGTAGAGTGTGATGTTTCTGTGAAAACATAATCTTAAAAGTTATGTTTCCCCATTTGCCTCTTTCAGGAAGACAGTCAATTCTAAGAGAAAAACGACATGGTTTTCAGTATGTTTGATCATTCACATTATTCAATTCACAAGTGTTCTACTTTGATAGTGGAATAGTTAAGCATTGAGAGGAAAGAAAGAAAAAGGAAAAGGAAAGACAAAGAGGGAAAGCTAAGTGGAGGAATGAGGAAAGGAAGCAGAAGAAAAGAGAAGGAAAGAAAGAGAAGCTTCTTCCCAATCCCAGTAAAGTACTAAGATATTATAAAGGAGATTCTTATCTCATCAGAGATGAGATATTCAATATTCGGGTATTGAGTCTTGTTACATAATGATGATGATGATGACGATGGTGTTGATAATAATAATAATAATAATAATGATAAATAATTAAGGGTGAGCTTTCAGATCAGTCATGTTGGTTTAACAATGTGGAGATTTATACTGACTTTCATGGGATCAGAACCAAGTCAACAGTGAGCTCCTGTTTAAACATATTTCTAATTGAGAAAGATTAAGAGCTCATAATGCAGTGTTACTGTACGTGTCTAATACAGTATTTGTGCTACTTCTAATAGAATATTTGATAATTATTGGCAGAAAAAAAGAATCCCACAATCAAAAGAATTGAAATATGTGCTACTTCTCAACTCTTGTACAAGCTTTTGGGAATACTCGATTTTTCTATTGCCAAGTGGAAATATTCTAATTTTTTATTACCAAACTTAGTAAGTGTCCTGCCTTAATATTTTCTACCCTCATTAAAGGCATTGTACATTGTGAATTTTTCTTCCCCACAAAGATTGCAGTTTACAGAAACAAGTCATGGAAGACAAGTAGTACAGGAGAACTAACTCCTGAAGAATCCTGAATGTGGGCTAGGATAACTTAGTTCCTTAATTTGCTTTCTGTAAATAATTGACTCTAAACTAAATGTTGGCTATCGCAGTCATCTTGCATGCTTGTGGCAACCTCAAAGTTTATTGTCTATAAAGACAACAGCAAAGAAAATCTTCTCATGACTCTCAAGATCTCCCCCGCTATCCCCAGTACTATCAGACCTGAATGTGACTTCAATGGTACTAAAGTTCTTCAAAACAACCCAGCCAGGTGACAGTTTCTGTGCCATGTTTCCAGCATATATCACTTCTTTTCTATTAAAATAAAAGACATCAAGGTTTCTCCTGCAGATGAGTGTATTTGCCTATCTCTTCTGGGCCCTTGGTGAAATACTTGGTAAAATATTTGAAAAACTCTTTCTGTAGCCAAACACAGCTTTGTTTTCTAACCCTATAATACTAATTCAGTCTTACCAGGGATATATAACAGCTACATGCAAATGTCCACAACCACAAAGTACGTGAAAATAAGAGTCATAATTTTTCTGTTGGCACCAGCAGCTTTCCAGTAAAAATATTTTTACATCTGGACAATCTCTGGGACAAGCGTACTTTTTGCACTATGCTAGGTAGTGCAAATTGCATTTTTTGATGCTTGCAAAATGTTCAACAAGCTGGTAAAAGGCTTTTCACTACCTACCTCATTTTTTGGAAGGGAAGAAGATCCTCAGTATCCTATATTTGGCCAAGCAGGGATGTAATGATCTTCTTGAGAGATATTTGTATTATTTTCCTGAGTAGTCTTTGTACCAAAACATCAGGAAACACATGGAAATTTGAAAAGAAAGAAACTCCTAAGGTAATTTTCTTTTTATACTTTTAACTAGAAGGCTATGAAAATAATAGAAATTGAAAAGGAGTGTGGGTTTTTTCTTCTTCTTCTACTGTTATTTACCCAAAATCTTATATCTTTTCCACATTGCATTATAGATCACTATTCATTGCAAGAGTGAAATAGATTTTTATTTAAAAAAAACCCCATAGGAACAATCTTATTTACTGTATTTTGCCATTGTAATGAGCACAGAACTTAGAGTTCACCAAGATATTCACATAGTGACTCTGTGGAACAGTTGGAGAATGGCACAGATATTTTTAAGCTAAACTTCTTTTGGTGAGTTAATGCTCAAAGTCAAATAAGGCAATCCAGTCTGCCTAAAGTATCTTGGTGCTATGAACTGAACCCTCAGTGCCTGTCTTGACCTTTAGTAGAGGTGCTCACTGTGAGTCTCAATTCCCACCTTTGACAAAATCATTACAATTTATAATTACTCACATGACTAAAAGTGAGACATCCAACCAAACAAAAAAATAAAGAACACCAAAGCTTTTAAAAAGCATTAAAAAATCTGTTAGCATTGTGTGTATTTAATAGCTTTTTTCAAAAAGATGTTAAAGTCAGAAAATGAGAGCATTTTTTGGTGTAAATGTTCCAGCATGCTTTTCTCAAAATTAATTATTCAATGTTAAACAAAAGCATTTACAAACAAAAAATGGTATCAAATTAGTATGCTGTATGTTTATCATAAACAGCTGAGTGTGAATTTTATTTGCTCTAGTAAAGCTCTCTGTATCAATTGTATGTGTCAAGGCATTTAAACACATAAATATTGATTGTATTCTAAATGCATATGCTGTTACATATTTGTTCCAGAGAGAATAGATATCACTGCTTGTTTAGAAATATATAAGTTTGATACTTATTACACTTTCCTCCTTAAAAATGTCTCTTAATGTCACTTTCAGTTCAAGGAAAATAATCTCTTAGCTTTTATTTCTGGAAACAGCTTGCTTCATATGATCAAAAAGACCTATTTATATACTTTGATTTAGTTGTCCTTTCAATATAGCAATATAAGAGATCATTCAAGAACTGTAAGCAAAAATGGTATCGCATATGAATATAATCTTATATGGAGAAAATAAGCCTAAAACTTAGTAATTTAAAAGACTTGAAGTTTTTTATTTCACTTTTATTTGCCCTCATTGCTAAACAAAATCTGTTAATTGTAGATCTTTTGATAAAACTGATAAGAATATTGATTTAGGGGACCAAAATAAACCATGAATGATGATGATAAAAGAAGTTGAGCATTCAAAAATAAATTAAATATCTCTTTTAAAGAAAGTGAAGCAAATAGGAATGAAATTCTATATTAAAAAGGGTTCCAAAGTCGTATAGGACATATTTTGACCCTGGAAGCATAAGGAGATCTCCTGTAGAGCTCAGTGATGCATGTGAGGGCAAAATTTGACTTAATGTGTCTGAAATGTGAAAAAGAAAGTTTATGAAAGGTCATTAACTTTGCTAACCTACAAGGCCATCACTCTGTTCACCTTTCTTACTCATGAAGAGCAAGGTCCAAGAACAAAACTTATTGCCCTGTGCTACTCATTTCAATGAGATTTTTCATCCTTGTTTTGTTCAGGAATTATTACACTGGATTATGTACATATTTGAGGCTATTTAATTATATGAAACTTCCTCCTTTTGTAGTAGAAACACGTTCAACACTTGTTGTCAGAGTACGAATATCCTACTTATGAAAGATGTGGTAATTTATTTTTTTTTATAGACTCAGTGAGTCTACATTAATATACAACCTAAAATCTGATGGAAAAGATGTTTACCTGAATTCTAAATTTTTAACTACAGTCCATGTGGCATAGAAAAAACTATAGGTAGTGGAAATTAAGTAAAAATTCAACAGGAAGGACACATAGTTCATTCTTTTAGTGTTTAGCAACATTTTTTCCTTTCTGAAAGAAATTCTGCTAAAAAAAAAAATAGGGTTCCAATGATTTACAAAAGCTGAAAACCTGAAAGTAGAATAGGAACAAATGCCTCATCTTTTCTGTACAATAGAAAGGCACAGTACATAGATGTATATGGCATGGTGAATTTATTTCACTTTGAACTCCTGGGACTCAACTCCTCTTGATAGTCTGGCTACATAGTCTGATCAAGAGTGAGGAGCTTGTTGTTCTTCTATAGGAAATTTCACCTTTGTAAGAGTAGTTATGTATATTTGTTCAGAGAGACACTGACACACAATGGGTAAGAATAAATCCAGGTCCTAACATAATTTAAAGTTAAATTTTATTCTGGTTTTTTTATTTACATACACCAGGTTTCTTAGCACGAGATATTTATATCCATAGCAAGAGGGAAGTGAGGAAAAGGAAGGAAAGAATAAATCTGAATAACAGTTCTAAAGTGGTAGCTTAAAGAAAGAAAAGTGAAAAGCATCTTATTACGGCATGCAGAAGGGTTATAGACCTTAACACCAATAGACCATTGTCTGAAATGTGGAACATGGAAATATGAAGGTCAGAATTAAGAATCCATAGATATTAAACTTGTCACCTGTGGTGCATGTGCCATATGACAGGAATTCAATTGCCTGCCTCCTTCCACTGCCCGAGTTGCCTGAATGTCCCAGGTGAGTGGCCAGACTTCATCAGACAGAAGCATCTCTGCAGTTTGAGGATGTCCCATTGTGCTGAAATCAGGAAAGCATTTCAAAGAGCAGAGAGAGCCAAGTCTGCTCATCCCTATTGAATCAGCCTTTTAAAATCTGCAATGCCTATTATGTGTGCACACACAACAAAAGGCTGGAGCAGAAGGGAAGGACAAGGAGGCTGAATTCACCAGTCTTCTCTTTTGTAGCTTTTTAAGAGCTTGTTAAAGAAAGAGAGAAGGAGAAGATAGAAGATGCAGGAAAAATAGGTGAGGAAGAGTAATACTTCAAATGTAAATTATAGATGAAATATTTCGTAGGTACTTATAGGTGGAGTTGCTGGGAACCTGAATTGTACTTACATAATTTTTGAAGCTTTCAGGAAGTCAATTCATAGCAGAGCTTGTTTTCTAAAAGACCTATGAGAGCAGTGTTGTGGAATAACTATTCTGAAGTTAGTATTCTCATTACTAACACACTTCTTTCCCACACCTTTTCTCCTTGTTTTGAAATAATGTAAAATGCTATAATGTTAACTTGTAAAAACAAAAATAAATTGGTGAAACAAAAAGAAAGTCCACTCTGAAAATAAAAAGTAAAAAAAAAAGAAGAATGTGGAGAGGGTGCTCTACAGGCATTTAACAAATTGTTACATTGGGAAATAGATTATTTACAGTTGAATTTTTAATTACTAATCTGGTGCCCTAGGGAGCAAATCTTACATTACTCTTCTACCCTTCTAGCAAATACTGCCCCACTGCAGAGGTTACTAAAGGTATTATTAATCATTATACAGTATCCTACATTAGTTGTTTTACTTTAATATTGTGGTAGCTTTGTTATCATCATAAGGATTTCATATGGCAGGAAGAGAGCTGAACAAATTACCTTAATTAACATAATGTTGAGTCAGCTATAAATGTTCCCTGTGTATGATGGGTGTTGTAGATTATCAGGAACTTTTAAAGTATAACATGTTTGAGATGAGAATATGCTATTTCTTTGGCATCTCCCTCTCTCCTCTTCAGTCTGGAAGGGGTCTATTTTTTAAAAAGATAAATCATAACATTAATTTCCTGTCCTGTTATATCAATATTTGTTGTTCTTAGAAATATACTTTTTCTTCCCATTAGTTTAACTAAGAAGGCTTCCACATGGTCCTTACATTTTTCCTCTCTTCTTGTTTAAGTGCTGTATAAGTGACATGCAAGCAAATAAAGTTTGCAATTATATTAGCAGTGGGCATGATTGGTTGGGACATAGTGAAGTTGAATTTCATTTTCAAACATCTGAAATATGCATGACCAACACAACTGTTCAGTAGAGATTTAGATCATGGGTGTAGATTTAATGAAGTAAAATGATGGCCATATATAAAGACATGATATTTTACTGATGCAATAACTTGTGCTGTACTGCACAAATTATCATTTTTATTTCTATTTATTTCATACTCTCCTATTTAAAATGTCAAATGTATGGTTTTATTTATTCTACTTATATCTGAAAAAATAAAGAAGGCTTTTTTTGCAGATATAGTAAATGCAAACATTAAAAGTGACAAAGAAATGACATTTTGATTTAAAAAGAAAAAAAATCATTTACTGTTATAAAATGGTAACCTTACTTCTTATTCTTCTTTAAAAATTCCATGTCTTACCTACTTTATATTATGCTATGGCTACTTTTACATAATGTCAGCTGTTTGCATCATCTATATAGGTATAACACACTTGTGTTCTCAAGAAAAAATAATATGTTTCCAATACAATCCACCCCAAAATCAAAAGTGATGAAATTTAAGTTCCATAAAATATAATTAAAGGTGAGTAGGCAAATCTAAAATATCAATGCTAACACATTATAACGAAAAAAAAGTTTAATAATAAATTTTATACTTCATATAGCTGATATTCTTACTGCTAGGATATATCTATGTAACATTTATTCCCTAAACATAGGGAAAATATCTTCCACCTTCTTAGCTAGTACTTCACTCTAGAGGCAGCAACAAAATCTTTTCCCAAAAGATAGCTTAAGTGAATGGTAATGGATTAAAAAGGCAATTAACTTCTTGGTTAAAGACCAATGCAAATTGGCATGGCTAAAACTTTCCACCACCTGTTTATTTTATTTTTTCTTTTTTATTAAATGATTACAATGGACTCACTCCAACTCCCCCAAAAATAGTGTCTGTATCAGAAATATCATCATAGCTGGCATTCATTGTCGTGGGTTTTGGCAGTTCCAGGCAGAAGTTAACTGGCACAAAGACTGAACTATCACTCCATCTAGAGAAAAGTTACCTTAAAGCTGGAGTTGACTGTCTCTCCATAAAAATAGCAAATGGATGTTTGCTTAAAATGGTGTCTACAGAGATGAAACAGAAGTCATAAACATAAACTGTAAAAATAAGATCACTGGACAGCCACCATTCGGACACATAGATTAAAATAACGATAAGCCACGGGGCCAACATCAAATATCTAATAAGTTTATGAGAGAAGATACATATAGTTTTAGAAAAAAAGCCCAATCATAAAGTAGGAAATGAAAAAAAAAAAAAAACAAAACAAACAAAAACAAGCAACAG
>VXBC01000844.1:2037873-2048645 GCA_013399945.1 Ploceus nigricollis | reverse complement strand
TAAGTGTATGAGAGAAGATACATATAGTTTTAGAAAAAAAGCCCAAACATAAAGTAGGAAATGAAAAAAAAAAAAACAAAACAAGAAACAGAGAAGCTCAGTGTTGTTTTTCCTAATAGTTTCATTTATTGAACAGTATAAGGATAATTTACCTTTTTCTCATGATGCCATGTATACATTCTGTTCAGACTTAGAAGAGTCTGTTCAGATGTAGGAGATAATATGAAACCATTAGGCTTTATAGATTTTCTTGTTGAGTGGTAGGGGACATTGTAATTAAGGCACAATGTATAAATCAGAGAGATAAATTATGAAACTGGAGTAGTCACAATGATTAAATTAGAGCTTCTGAATATCATGGACCATAGGAATCCTCCTCATGTTTCATGTTTCCAGATCTTTTACAGGAAAAAGTAACATTTTTTTTGTTATGAACTAAAAAAAAATAAATTAAAATGCAGCAATATGTATTCTTGTTCAGGTCTAGATGAACAGTTTTAATGGGTGATTATTAGTGCTTTTACTGTTAATTAAGTTTTGGATTGGAAAGGAAAAAGAAAAAAAACTGAATCCAAAACAAAAATGTTCAGTTCAATCTTAGCGCGAAATATATATGCTGTTTTTGTATCTGTGTTGAAGAAAACAAGGCTGAAAGCTGCCAGATATGTATAATCTGTATTTTGGTCCTTGGCTAAAAAATAACCCTGGGGGCTGATTTCAGTTGCTGCTCATCTAGCAACCGGATCATAGCAGCAGGCAGGAGGAGAGGATAAAGAAGATTTTCTCTTGATCCTTCCTTGCCCCTTTGTCTTGATTTTCCTTTCTGTCCTTAGGCTTGTTTCAATTGCTTTCTTTGTTTCTCTCAATGGTGCATTGTTGGGATTCTCTCCTAAATCTTGATTAATTTCTCATAAGCACCCTAACAACTCTCACTTGGCAGATGTGTATCCGAACCAAAATGAGAGCGACGTGTCCCAGCCAAAGAGTCAGGAGGGATAGGGATCAATTCCACAAAGGTACTGCATATTCCCTTCTCTTACAAATTCTGGGGCAGACCAGCTGAATGCCTTGGAGACTTTTCTTATCTGATGTCATGGGTTTTAGCCCTGTGTAGTTTCATTTTTTTCCAAAGAGGATGTACCTATCTGCTAGAGATCCAAATGAAACTCAATGACCTGCAATAGATTTGTGTGCATAGAATCGTCATCGACTTCTTGTGTATTAATAATTTTTTAACCACCGATTTTGTTAAATTTCAGATGCATTCTGATATAAAAAGAAAATTCAGTTTAAGGATTTTTTAAGAGTCATTGCAGAAAACTGAAATGAAAGGGGAAAGGAAGAGAAAATCAAATAGAAGAAAACTAACTAAAGAAAATTCAGAGGGCAAATCTAGTGCAGAGCCAAAATTAAAAGTCAGAAGTGATGATGAAATATGAAACAGCCCCACACACATGCTTCATCCAGGAACTGGGACTGCGGGGACTATTGCAAAACACTACAGCTTCAACAATGGAAACTTCACTGGGAATTTTCTGCAGTCCTGTGAGCTAGAAGGCATGTCTAACCTTGAATAAGTAAAATCAAATTACAGTAAACAGAACCAACTTTTCAACCATCTTTGCTCATTTCCTTTCTCTCTGTAGTTTTAGAAGATTTGAGTTTGGAAATGTTGAATTAAACTGAGTTTCTTTTTAAAATCTTTCAGATGCTACATGCATGCCACTGTATTAGAAAAACTATCTTCTCCACTTTCGTATTTTTTTTTAATCCATATTCCTAGCACTTCTAGATACTTTTATACAGAAGTGTCATAGTTCAACACTCTTTTGGACTGGTTTAGTTAAAGTACTCAGGGAGAGCCTTTTAGTTGAGAAAAAGAAAGCTGAGAGAGGATACCATCAAGATTTACAAAACTGGGAAGATGGTAAATGCAGGAACTGTTGTTTGCTGAATTTCACAGAACTAAAAGGGGCAACCATTGAAGCTACTAAGAGATATGATTAAATTAGGAAAAAACTACCATTTTCTTTCTCAGTGGGCAATAAACTTCTGCAATTTATGGCCACAGCATGTTGAAGAGAAAACACTATCAGTAGATTCAAAACAGAGTTAAGCTTGGAGAGGTACTTGCAGAAGCAGGCAAAGGTGTCTCTTTTCTGCCCCTAACTCAGAGTGAATTCCAAGGAATACAGGGGGAATATAGGACTTCATACAATGGCCATGTTTTGTGTCCTCCCTAAATGGCTTTCACTTCTCTCCCTCTTTAAAGCAGACCAATGATATTAATCTCTTTTCAAAAAACAGCAGAAAATACAAATGATTTGTGAATTTACCTGGATTTCTCACCAAACACAACCAAACCTCAAAGACAAGATTTATGGGGCTTTATGGGGTTTTATGGATCTAAAGTGTAGCCAGAAAACAAAATAAAACTAAGCAAAAAAAAATTAAATTTTATTTTCTGTGTTTCTTCCAGACATTACTGGAAACAACAGGAATGAAAAACAGGGCTTTCAAACAACTGTCTTAAGTTGTCAACTAACATAATCAAATATTTAGCTAATTCAGTTTTCTTTTATTTTAGATTACTTGCTGTCTAGATTCTGCTTTTGTCAACATCTAAACAATTGAAGGAAATTTATAACTAAATTTGGGTTACTTTGTTAGTTGTTTTAACATTCAAGTCACCATTAAAAAGGCAGCTCCTACAGCCCCTACAGGCACATGAAATTCTCTTCTATGTACAAATAGAATTACAGGGTCAGTAATGATGCAAACCTCCCAAATCTCTGTCTGTGCCTACTTGTAAGTATAAAAAAATAATTCATTTGCTTTGGCTTTTTTTTTTTATCTTGGCCATTTGGCACTACATGTGAGAAACTAAATAGGCAATAGACCAGAACAGTAAGTCAAGATTTGAACATTATATTCCTCTGCAGTTATTTCCAGGGAAAATAAGCACAAATTATAAAGCTGTTCAGCTACCCAAGCCCCTCGCACAACAAAGTTATATTTCCAAGAGCTTCCTGAGAATTTAAAAGAAGGGATATACCTTTAAAAATATGTACCGATGGCTCATTGTACTTGTCATTTAAAATACTTCTAAAATTGCTTTAACATGAGATAAAAAATTGATAATATCAATTAATATTAATCTTCATTTCCAGAACAAAATTCCAAATTCCTATTGCTACATTTTTATGAGGGAAAATATGCACAATCTTACGGATACTTTGCTCAGCCTTATATGAAATAATATCAAAACCATATGTGACTAGCAGATGTTTTTAATAAAAATTAGAATAAATCTGTTTTGTCAAATAAGAATTTGGTCTTATTTGACAAAATCTTTTTATACAGACAAGGCTTAATCATTCCTATAGGCGAAAGCAAAAAATATGTAAACTTTATCTTACATTTAATGTTTGCTCTTATTAGGAAAGTTGTCCAGAAGGGGTCTCAGACTGTCGCTTCCTCACATGTTTTATCTTCTGGATTATCTCATGGATTTATTGCTTTTTCTGTTACATCAGCTGTAAACTGGACAATATTGTCAATTGTGACTCAATAAATCAGTGCAGAAAGCAGCAGACTTGTGAAGAAGAGTTCAGATGTACAAAGTGAAACAAATGGGATGGAAAATGGTGATTTCACATTTTTCCATCTATCTTCTCTATAGATTTAGAGTGTGTTACTAAGGGGGAGAACATAGGAATATTTTAAAATGTTATTTAGATAATTTTTTTTCATAATTTAAATTTTCATTTAGCATCATCATAGCAGAGGCTGAGATACTTTGTTGTAACCAGAAACCTTTTCAATATCTTTTAAATTTGTATAAAGCCTTTTGAATAAGATTTAAAGGTTGATATCATCTTAAAAAGCTGGGGAGAAACTCAGTATATTGTTGCTTAATTTGGCATCATATCATAGTGTTTACATTTGCATCAGAGATGGGAGCATAGGGACTGTGATTCTGGGAAGTGAAGTTGTCTTATACACACAATTACAATATAGCATGATTTTTGAGGGTATAAGTGTTATAAATTATGCTGCAATTTTTTTTTCCAAGAGGAAGAAAGAAAAATTCTGTAGAATTCTTTACTCTTATTATACCTGAACTTTCCATTTGCTGTCTAAAAATCTCAATTTTTAAGTGATTCTTCTCCTAAAGTGAGTTAGATTAAATATTCTTACAAAGATTTTATCTTCCACTCTCATACAAAGCTCTACAATGTGAATAAAATTATATGATTTGAACAACATATGTTTGCAGAAAAATAAATGTTTGTTGCAAGTTTGTAGCCTAGATTCTCAACTTGTAATTATTAGTGATGATATTTGATTTAGAATCTTTGATTATTGTTTCCAATCACAATTAAGATAAAGTGTATCATTATGTTTCAGATTGAATACCAATAAAACAATCTTCAGGACATTACAAAAAAATCTCTACTTTCCTGGGACCCCTCTGAAGGCAGACACAGATTTTTAAGCTATTTTCTTGAGACACAGATTTTCCAAGATGTACTCTTATATTTAGGTTCCTAAACTATTGTAAAAATCTATTTTTAGATATTTCAAAGGAAAACATAAAATAACCTGGCACTCACATAATCATTTCCATCCCTCTGGCAAAGAAAACATTGATAGTGAATTAAAGTTCCTTTTTTCACCATGTTTTGTTTGGCTTTCTTGCTCTTAATTAAATAGTTCACATCACCACTGTGAAGTAGAAAGTGATTTATTTTAATAGTGCTAAAATAGGAGATTAAAAAGGTCCAGTTAATATTTTATCTCCCACCCTGGTTTAGCATCACATTAGAACTCGTAACATTAAATTTTATCTCCTCTGTAAATTCTAGGAACGTTTTTCAGCTGTGAGATGGTGCTGAAGATGTAGGAGTTGTAAACTACTTGGAACATCTTTCTTGTGTTGTTATGCCTCCTGGAAGGTTTTTGGAGAGGGTTCACCCTGGCTGGATTCCAGGAACCCAGAAAAGTCACTCTCTCACTCCCCCCTGCAGCTGGAGAGATGACAGAAAATGTAACAAAGGGTTCATGAGTTGAGACAAGGACTGGGAGAGATCACTCACTGATTACTGTCACAGGCAAAACAGGCTTAGATTAGAGACATTAATTGAACTTATTACTACCAAAATCAGAGAAGGGTAATGAGAAGTAAAATAGAAACTTCTAAACACTGCTTTTCTTCCCCGCATTGTTCCCTCCTCCCCCAGCGGTGAAAGAAGATGGGGAAGGGGGGTTAATGGTCAGTTTATCATCCACAGGTTCTCCCATTGCCTGGGGAGAGGAATCCTTCCCTTGCTTTAGCATGGGCTTCCCCTCCCCAGGGAGTCAGTTCTCCATGAACTTCTCCAACACAAGTCCATCCCACAAACTGCTGCAGCGTGGATCTCTCTTCCAAGGGGTGCAGCTCTTCAAGCACAGGCTGCTCCAGCATGGGAACAGGGCCCCTCTCTCCGTGGGCCTCCCACAGGTTCACAGCCTCCTCCTGGCATCCACCTGCTCCAGTGTGGGGCTCCTCCAGGGGCTGCAGGTGGATTCTGCATCCCTGTGGATCTCCATGGGCTGCAGGGGCACAGCTGCCTCGCCATGGCTGCACCATGGGCTGCAGGGGGATCCCAGCTCTGGTGCCTGCAGCACCTCCTGCACCTCCTTCTGCACTGCCCTTGGTGTCTGCAGAGCTGCTCCTCTCACATCTTCTCACTCCTCTCGCCTGGCCACAATAACTTTTCTTTCCTTCATCTTAAATCTGTTATCACAGAGATGTCACCACCATTTCTAGTTGGCCCGGCCTTGGCCAGCAGCACATTTGTCCTTTGGAGCTGCCAGGGGCTGGCTCTGCCAGACTCTGGGGACACTTCCAGCAGCTTCTCACAGAAACCACCCCTGTAGCCCCACTGCTACCAAAACCAGGCCATGCAAACACTTTCTCAGGAAGGCCTGATTTAAAAAAAAAAAAAAAAAGTTCTAGAATGTTTAGGTTAACTTATTTATTCAATGCTTAGGGATGTCATGTGCGCCCAGATGCAAACCATAGGGCACATCAAGCATATATTTGATCACTTATTTTAAGAAATACTCTTGTATTCATAGCAGTCATTTGAAGTTTCAACAGTAAAACAGGTAAAATTATAATCAGAAATAAGGTGTGCAATACTGTTAGATAAGGTGGTTTATTTCTAAATGCTCTAACTGGACAAAATTTGAAATTTTTCTGTAGTCCACTGACTACAGTGGGAGGGACTGATGAAAGAAAAGCAAACTGGGTTCTGGCTGACAGCATAACAATAAAAAAAATAATTTAATGATAAATTTAAGATAAAAAATAATGCACATTTTAGTGAAAACCAAAATATATTAAATGCATGCATCTATGTGAGGTAGCATTACAGCTATTTACCTGATTTAAAAGTGATCAACAACACGTGATTTGTAAAATAATTTAAGTATTAGCTTTCTCTCTTTTTTTTTTTTTTCCCCTGATTTAGGTGGTTTTTTATTACCTGAAATGGTGATTTTGGTTTTCATTGAGTAAGTGGCATTTATTTCCATAGCCAGACGAATAATTCAGGTAACAAGCAGCTCATGGAATTGGAAACAACTAAATTTTTTTTGTTTCTAGGTTGCTGGCATGTCTCTCTCTTTTCTAGATGTAATGGCAAAATATTTGACACTCAAGAGAAATGCACAAACTAGATGCATCTAGTTTACCAGAAGTCATAAATGAGATTCATAAGAAAACACAAAGCCATCCCCTTTCCTCTAAACTCTCAAAGCCCTGACCCAGCAATTAATTTATTCTTAATTCAAAAATTTCAGGACTTTTTCCGAGGTAGGAAAAGGTTTTGGTTTTGGTTTTTTTTGTCAGCATTGTCATAGTTAGAATATGGTCAGATATCTTATTTATGAAAGTGGTGGAATAAGTATGATAGACTATTTCCTGAAAATAATACTGTGTTGTATTCACACACAATTAGATAAGTGTGCAGTGTTTGTCCAAGAAACAAAAAAAAAGACAATCTTGAAAGCTGTTTTTTAATTCCTTTCTGTTCTTTCCCAAGCTGCTAGCAGCAGAGGGTATGATTGAAACGTTGCTTTACTGATAGGTAAGCCACCTACAGTAAATAACTAATTTACTTCATTTTTGGCTGTAAATCAGAAGGGATTCTACTGTGGGTTTGGTCATGCAAATCCCAATACAGATATTTATTTCTTAATTACAACTATGGAATTCTTAAAGACTACTGAGATATCAGCTGAGACTGCAATAGCCCAAAATCTGACTTTTTAGTCCTCTGTCTATAGCTGAGTTAGTTTTCAGGGATGTAGAAGTTCTGCTGTCCAGCTGTGTTTTAGTCACAAATCCACTTTACTTTCTTGTTGGATTATCTAGTTGTGTGGATTTACTTTCTCAATTCAACCTGAAGTTTTGAAAATTTTTGAAAACTTCCAGTGGTAGGACTGCTGCACAAACTCCTGTGGGCTCCAGAAATTTGCTCAAAAAATAAGGTTCCCTCCCTGTATTTTCTCATGTGCAGAAAAAAAAAATCCACTGAAGATATTCCTGAATTTCTCTCACAGGACTAAGAAATCATTTTTTCATATGAACATTTGTCAGATTGTATATGTAAATTATCTGTGTCTGGAAAATAAATTGTAAGTCTAGCCACCATTAACATCCACAAATTTAGCAGTAGAGAACGTTTTATTACCTGATCTGAGTATATCAGTTCTAAAGTGGTTCCTTCACTGGTGCTACAAAACACCTTCACCCCTGGAAGTTCTTTCTAACCACTGCTCTGATGTTGTTTATATTGATTTTCTGTGGTGTTGCAGAGATGGAAGGAAGGGTGCTGCTGATTTCCTATTGCATCTGCACTACTTGGGTTACTCATGGCACTGTGGATATTTATAAATCTTCATGGCCACGTGGTCATTTCATTTTTCCAATATTGTTATCTTTGCCTTTTTATTTATGCTGATATTTTGAGCAGACCTTTTATGCTTGTACACTTAGAATAAATCAAAAAAGGGGAACTGCTAACATAATACATTTGTTAGGATACTTTTAGAGGAGTTACTGACTACTACGATTAGCAGGTTTAGGGCAAATATAGTTTTAAATTTTTTTTTGAAAGCATGGAACTTATCCTGCAAGTCCTCCTTTAGTTTCATAAAGTGCATGCAGCTCACAAATCATTGAGTCTGTCTGAAAGAAGATACTCAAAAGACATGGTAGATAAGAGAGGGAGGTAACTGAGTACTTTGGGTTATAGTTTAGAAATGGAGTAGAGAAATCCTTATTAACTTGAAGGTTAACATGTTGCTCCTTGCATCTGTGGCAAATATGAGTTTCAATAGTGAACTCAATAACAGGAGCAGCTGTCTATCAATGTAGTTATCAGGAGTGGCCAACATTAATTTGGTTAATTAGTGAGTAACACTGGAGGGTTTAACTTTCAAGTGTTACATTCAATGAGGCCTTCTTACCTAGCACTGGAACAATGAGTTTCTAAGAGTTAATTCCTCAGGGACAGCAAATCAATGCAGACATCATTTGTATTTCTTAGAGACTAGACACCAACTTCTAAGAGGGATGCTCAATTCTCATGTGCAGATAGTGCCTGGAAAGCTTCAAGTGCACAGAAGATAATAAGAGAAGGCTTTAAAAGGACAGCTGAACACTGAGTGGGAATGGAGAAAAGCTGAAGTTGTGAAAAGGTGAAGCGGCTCGTCTCTTTTTTTTTTTTTTTTGCAGTCAGTTTTGGGATGAGGGTGAGATTCCAGCTTGCTGGTAGATATGTTTCTTTGTGACTGCTGTATGTTATCTGTGCCATGCCTTGCCTCCAGGGTGTGAAAATAATAATTTTTCAGTTCTGTGATAAAGAAGTGAGATGTGAACCAGTGGAATACAGGAGAGATGTTAATTTTTGCTGATGCTTAGGTATATGGTTAACTTCTCTGTCGTCTCTTTGTTGTTTTCTTGAAAGTTTGTAGGCCGTTGTCTGGGTTTCTTTTCTCTCTGAATTCTTTTCCCTTTGCTAGGACTCAGATGTTTTATCTGAAGGTTAGTGTTGCTTCCTTCTTATCCAGGCTTCTGGAAGAGACATAGATAAGTATGAGGATTTGAGGTAGTGCCACTTAAGTTTCTAAACTTAATAAATAGAGAGATCTCCCTACTTCTTTCTGTCTTCCACTTTCCTGTTCATAATTCTGTTGCACCGAGAGTCTGTGATGAGTATATACCACTTTACATACGTCTTTTGTTTTTTCTTGTATCTCTGTGCATTATTTTTGAGAAAGAAGATAAGGGCATATGAAGCTAAATCATTTAGGGAAATGGATATTTATAAGAACACTTTGTGAGTCTTAGGAAATCTGCAAAGTTCTTATGTTTTTGGAGGGTATTAGGGTGTTGGTTTCCATTGTTGTTCATTCTTTTGGGTTGGGCTTTTTTGTTTCTTTGTTTGGGGTTTTTTGATTGTGTGTTCCATGTAAGAATTTTGAGCAGTTAGTCAGGTAATGCACTTTAAAATTGTTAAAACCTAACTTATAAATAATAAACCTACCTTCTACGGCTGTGGACAATAATCACCCTGAAATGCCACAGATTTTTCCATGTTACAGTGGGTTTTAAGTAGACTATGTACATCAGGATGGGGGGAAAATATTTTAGAAAGGTGGAGTTTCTAGCACTTTTAACAACTAGGCTACAACACCAAAGTTAATGAAAAACAAAGTAAGTTGAGATTGTGTTGAGAATGTATTACAGACAAAAAACTTGATATTTATGCTTATTTCCTACCCTGTCTTTATGCTCTCCCCTTTCCAGTTATCCTCTGGATGGCTGTAAACTGTGTTAGCTCAGAATCATGCAATTAAAGGTGGTTTGATCAAATGAAGTTACTGTAATATAATTAATATTCACTAAATAGAGCCGTAACTGAGGGATTAAGTTAAAAATGCCTTCCATGCTCTTGTGTCTATAGGAGGTTTGTAATTTGTGTCTCCTGCAATCATGTGGCTTCCTTCAAATTGGGGGTTACTGGGGAACATGCAGTGCATTTTAATGGTGATGATACCAATTCACATGCTCTATAAGGTTTTTTTTTTCTTTTATGTTTTGTTTTTTTTGTGGATTTGTTTGGTTTTGGGATTTTTTTGTGGATTTTTTTTTGGTTTGGGTTTGTTTTTGTTGGTTTTTTTTTTTTTTTTTTTTTGCAGGAGTATATTTTTTACTTGTTTTTATATTTTTAATCTTTCCTTTTGAAACATTTTGCTGGATTTATTTATTTACTTGATTTTCTTTTTATCAAGATTTGAAGGGGGTCAGGGATAGAGTAGATAAGAAAGGGGGAAATTATTAGTATATGTGAGATAGAGCTGTATTCTCTCTTATTATTATTTTGTCTAGAAGATGTCCATTGATAGTTAACTAACACTTATGACTCTTTGCTATTGTGAAAAATGTCAAAATTACGTTACAAAAATTCTGACTCCTCTTGTTTATAAAATTTTACAAGTCTCTCAGTGAACGTACTTTAGACATGAATTTTGTAAGAGAAGACAAAAATAATTGCTTCCTTGTAAAATTCTGTATTTCTTTCCAATGAATTTGTCATGGTTTAGCCCTAGCCAGCAAGCCCACAGCCACTCACTCCCCCACCAGCAGGGTCATGGGGAGAATGGGTAGGGTAAAAGCCTGAGAACTCATCCCTGAGTTGAGATAAAGACAGTTTAAG
>VXBC01000844.1:2009903-2036422 GCA_013399945.1 Ploceus nigricollis | reverse complement strand
TTTTTTTTTTTTTTTTGTGGATTTGTTTGGTTTTGGGTTTTTTTTTTGGATTTTTTTTGGTTTGGGTTTGTTTTTGTTGGTTTTTTTTTTTTTTTTTTTTTGCAGGAGTATATTTTTTACTTGTTTTTATATTTTTAATCTTTCCTTTTGAAACATTTTGCTAGATTTATTTATTTACTTGATTTTCTTTTTATCAAGATTTGAAGGGGGTCAGGGATAGAGTAGATAAGAAAGGGGGAAATTATTAGTATATGTGAGATAGAGCTGTATTCTCTCTTATTATTATTTTGTCTAGAAGATGTCCATTGATAGTTAACTAACACTTATGACTCTTTGCTATTGTGAAAAATGTCAAAATTACGTTACAAAAATTCTGACTCCTCTTGTTTATAAAATTTTACAAGTCTCTCAGTGAACGTACTTTAGACATGAATTTTGTAAGAGAAGACAAAAATAATTGCTTCCTTGTAAAATTCTGTATTTCTTTCCAATGAATTTGTCATGGTTTAGCCCTAGCCAGCAAGCCCACAGCCACTCACTCCCCCACCAGCAGGGTCATGGGGAGAATGGGTAGGGTAAAAGCCTGAGAACTCATCCCTGAGTTGAGATAAAGACAGTTTAAGAGGGAAAGCAAAAGCCATACAGACAGGAAAAGCAAAACAAGACATTAACTTACTGCTTCCCATGGCAGGCAGGTGTTNAATCAACTCTACCCCAGCCAAAACCAGCACAGAAGTCCTTATTGATTTATCTTGTGGACAAACTGTCATTTTCTTTGTTTGCACTTTTTTTTGTGTGTTTATATAAATACAGTGTATTTAGAGATCTGATCTGAAATAGTCCATGATGTATTAGAATAACTCTTACATAAAATGAAATATTTCAACAAAGTAACATTATGAAATATAGGAGAAATTTCATAAATTCCTGTTTGTTTTTTCTGAATAAATAAAATAGTTTATTTTGTTCTCTTACATCACTTCAGAAGAAACTTGTTAAATTCTGAGGATATCAGAATGATGTTTGTTGGTTGGTTGGGTTCAGCTTTGGGTTTTCTTTTTTATTTTTTTTGCTTGTGGTTGAGTTTATATGGTAGGCACTGCTGTTTTATTCAGGCTAAATTTGTTCTGCATTCGTTTCTGAGAAGCAAAAGAACTTCTAGGTGGACCAGACTGTATCTGAATAAAAAGTATTTTTAAAAAAAGAAAGTATAAATAAACCCGAAAGAACATCCCTTTCTTTCTCTGCAAGGTCAATTGCTTAATCCTTTTTCTCAGATTATACAAATTCATCAGTGCCCAGTGGGCCTGGCTGTCATTGCTCTGAAACTTACACAGTCACTTGTATGAAATAAGTGGAAAGACATGTAAAATTCTATCAAATCAGAATGATCTTCTTTTACATCAGTTCTATTACGGCATAAAGAACGACATAAATTACAGCAGAAAGGGTGTTTTCATCCTGACATTTGATGCAAGGTAGAGCCTTGGTATAAATTCAGCAGTTCCTTTCCATTTTTGTTTGTTTGTATGAAAGACTTGAGGTTTTCAGGAGAAACACTAATCTGAAGTGTTAGAACCTGCAAGGCTCCATCTGAGTCATGCTGACAGGTGAGAGTAAACAAGTTTAAAAATGGAAAGTGTTTCTCTCCAGACAGGGAGTTTCTAGCTAAGTGTAGAAAACAGAGCTATTTTCTGATGCTTGGTAACTGTTTAATCTGAGTTTGGGCTGAACCTGCCTTTAGCCAATTATTTAAATTGTTTTGGTAAATGGGCACTTTTCACAGAGAAATTCCTAGATGACTGAAATCTACAATCAAAACCTCTGCTGAACTAACTTGTCTAAAAATGATTCTTTTAACACAAAATTCCGCATCTTTTTTTATCATTGCAACATACTTCTAGTGACATAATTCTATAATTATGTTATTTATGTCTATAATTATGTCAAATTTGTATAAAACTATCCATTTCTAATCAATTTATGATTTTTTCCTAATAATTATCCTAGGATAATCCTTTCTTGCAAATAGAAGAACCCACTGAATTGTTAGGGTTGTAAGGGACCTCTGGAGATCACCCAGTCCAACCCTACAGCCAAGGCCAGGTCACCTAGATCGGGAATGTGTCCAGGTGGGATTTGAATGTCTCCAGAGAGGAACACCTCCCTGGGCAGCCTATTCCAGTGCCCTGGCACCCCCAATGCAAAGTTTTTCCTCAAGCCGAGGTGGAACTTCTTGTGTTTTAGTTTATGGCTGTTGCTCCTCACCCTGTCCTCTTGCCCTCGCTAGGCACCACTGAAAAGAGTTCAGCACCATTCTCTTGTCACCTGCCTTGGAGATATTTATATGCATTATAGAGATCCTCTCTGTCTTCTCTTCTCCAGACTAAATAGGTCCAGCTTCTGCAGTCTCTCCTCATAAGAGAGATACTCCAGACCCCTCATCATGGGGACCCTCTGCTGTAGCTTCTTATCTTTCTTGAACTGTGAATACCTGAATTGAACAGAAGTCACTGGATGTGGCCTCACCAGGGCCTAGAAGAGAGGCAGAATCACCTGTCTTGACCTGCTGGACACATTCTTCATGATGCACCACAGAATACTCGCAGAACTGAGAGAACAGTCATAATTGTGCTCATCTTACCAATTTTGCTTTTTTCTTTCCCCCCTTTGTAGTGTCCAAACCGTACATCGATTCCGCTTATTCTGTAATGTAACTTGTAATCTTGATACGCAGGAGAAGCAAAATGTACCTTGCAAATCAATTGTCAGCCCAAGTGAAGTGGAAAGGCAGATCCCCAAAATGTGCTTGGGTCCTTGACCTGCTTTGATTGATAGATACGCATGACTGATTCAGTGGCAGGCTCAGCAAGCCACGAAGCAGTTTTATTTAACCAGGGAATTGTCTGTGTCTGAGAGTGCTACTTATGTGGGGTGTGTCTGTGAATAAATATTTCTCAAGTTAGTATGTTAATGGTGCCTTTCCAGCTGAGCTGAGTCTCTTGGCAGGAGCAGTGCCTGATATGTGTGTGCTGAACAGAATTTTGAAGGCAGTGTCTCTGTCTCCTGGGTGTATGGAGGGCTGATGGAAATTCACTTGAACTCATAACCTGACCAAACATATGCAAAAATAAAGAAAAATCCAGCCTTGTTTGAAAGACAGTGCTGTGCTTATATTTGCTAACAAATGAGGTAACTCCTACTCTCTATTTCAATGAGGCTTTCATAGATTTTGGGGGTTTTGGGTTTTTTGAGGAATTTCATCAGGCTCCATCTTCCGTCCATTAGGCTGGAGAAATTTAACTGGACACAGTTTGAGCATTGTGTTTGGAAGGAGTGGATTTCTCCCAGTAGTGGATCCTGTAGCATTATCCTAGCTAATCCCAAAAAATCCCTTTCCTCTTGTACATGCTGCATGGTGGTATTTCAGGCTTATCCTGTACCATTAAGGTGATTAGGGTACCTGCTATTGAAAAGTAGTGTTCAGAGGCTGCAGTAACCCGAGAGGAAAGAGTCAGTGAAACTGAGGAGAGAAACCAAACCATTCCTTATCACAGCATTTAAAATATAGCAGTTGAGTTCTTAAAATATTTAAGATTTTAGATAGCTGCTGCACCTCAGCTATAAAATACTGCTCCTTGACTAAAGTGTGATAACTGTGTGAGAACTCTGTTAAATTAATGTAGGGCTGGCAAGTTTTGTACAAGGCTATTTTTATCTTCTATAAGATATGTTAGGAGTGCTTGCTGTTGGTTATTATCTTCTGTCTTAGGGTAAATCTTTTAGACATGCACTTATGCTAAGGGAAGGTTTTACTGAAGTGCTTTTTTATTTCAGTAAATTAATGCTTGCTCAGCTTAATCCTTTCCCTAATTCATTGTATGTGTGCCGTATACTTAAGAGGCTAATAAGTTTAATACCTCATATTTTACAGATATTTTGATGATGTTTCTAAGAGTTACCATTTGAAATACCTTAGTAATACTTATTATTAATGATATTTGAATGAAAATATACAGGTAAGGGTAAGTCCATGACAGAGCTCTCATTGCAGATCTTTTCTGAATGTTTTCCCCAGGATCTGGATAAATATATTTTCTCCAAAAAATTTTCTCCATGCTGACTGTGATTAGTGCCCTCATGGGAAGTAATTCCTTCAGCTGTGGCTCCTAATTCTGCACTAGCCAGCATCTGTGTGTGGAAATGTTGTGCTAATGTTGGCTGTCATGTCTCTACCTTTTGCACCTCTTCCAACACTCTCACCTTTTATGATTACCTTCTGCTGTCTCCACAGCCTGTTTGGATTTTTCCTGGGCTACCTCTTACCCTGCTACTGCCTCTCAGACCTGCCTGTGCTGTGCTCACATATCACTTTATTGTCTCAGTATTAGCATCATTTGGAAACTCCAATGCTGTCTAAAGTTATAGTCTTCACTGGCCAATCTATCAGGATGAGGGATAAAGATTGCTTGGCAAAAGCTGTGACCTTTATAATGATAGATATGTTGTCCTATTCATCACAATAAATATAAAGCATTGTCCTAGTAGGACAATGCATGCTCTATGAAGAGTACAGTTATTCTATGTCTGCCATTTCTATGTGTGCAGGGCCTTTATTTAAGAATTAAATAGAAATAAACACAAGCGTGAAGGCTGAATAAGACAGATTAATGCAATTTAAGATATGCAATTAAAACACCACAGACAGGAAATTTATTTCTATTAAAATAATTTTAGAAAGCATTTTTCTATACTAAAGAGATAATTTGTATTTTTATGGCTTGATTAATACACTGTGATGAAATTGTAAAGCTGCAGAGCATTAATTGTCATAGAACTAAGACTAAAGCCTAATATTTTCATACTAATGGGTTCAGAGCATTTTGATGGTGTTCAGTTCTGCATATTTCTGTGTGTTTTAAGCAGCAGAAAAATTCTTTGATATTAAGAAAGATAAATTGTTTTAAATTTCATCAGGTTCAGTGGGTAGGGCACTGGACTGTGACTTAGAATACCTGGAGTCTGATTTTGGCCCCTTTTCATTATTCCCTTATATAATCTACACCAATTTCTAATACTCATTTTATTTTGAGTCTTTTCTGTAGTTTCAGTGGGCTCTACAGTAGTTGTCCTTTCAACCTGTTTGTAAGATTTCAACCACCCTGGGGTCCAGATCTTGGCATTCTTTTAGAAATATGAGGAAAAAAAAATATTATGTAAAAATGTGAATTTCTATATAAATACGATACTGATATCTCTTCACTATGTACTCATGATACTTCTCTTTTCTTTAGCCCCAAATTTTATGTCCTTAAAATTTACACTATGCTGTTAAATATTTTGCAGACATCACGAGAAAGACGGAAATATCCTGCAGATGTAATTTTGGGTTTCGACAGTGCAATTTAAACTTTCGCTATGATTTATAAACAAAAATGAATCACTGAACAATAAACATTCTATTTCCTGGCAGTTGAATATGTACCACAACATACTGTTGTTCATGACTAAAAATGGCAACTTTATGCTGTGGAAAACCAACATTCCTAATACTTTGTACTTTGAAAGTAACCCAATGATCAGATTGCAATTAATGTCTTTTCTGGGATCTACCCACTAAAGATAGAGGTTCTTCATAGTAAAAAAAAACAGAATTCATGTGTATGATGAAGGAATTGTGGGCTGAAATCTAATCAGGAACGTTATAATGGAGGATAGACTAGTTTGTAAAATTGTTTTTTTCTGATTTTAAAAACTGAGTAACCAAGCTGATTATATCTTCTTTTATGCTCAAAGAAACATCACTTTATGATCCCTTGCTTTTGAAATGAATTATTAAAATGTTTCTAGTGCACTTAAAATACAGGAAACTTTAAGAGCATGATTTTTTTGTTTCTTTTTCTCCAGTTTATATGCAATGCAAGGTTATCAGCTTCCAGGTGGAATGATTGGAATTCATTCTCCTTTTGTGTGGCTTCAACCCAAATTTGTCAAGTGGAACCTTTGTGGTATTATGAAATAGTGTAATGGTGTTTTCTTTTGACTTCATAGGTTTTATCTTCCTGCCTCAACCATCCCACTTGCAACAAAAATTACTGGGGGAAAAGATATGGGTTTTTTACAATGTTATTTTTCCTCTTAGTAATAGTGGGATGTGTTAGGGTTTGAGGGTGGTTTGGCAGGTTTTTTTTTGGAAAAGGAAAATAGCATTTTAAACAGGCTGCAGGTCCCTGAGATGTTTTTATTAGTAGTTTACTCTAAATTTGTAAACAGGAGGCTGTAGCAGCACCCATTTGTCTTTTTCTTTTAATAAATCAGGCTTTCCAAGGTTTGTTTTTACTGCTTAGAAGTGTGGAAGTATTTAATGTTCACTTAAAACTTGCTTCAGGCAGTGTCTGTGAGTTTATCTGCTCATGTAAAGAACAACAGAGTATTTCAAACAAGCAGTGTTGCTGTAGTGTTTGATACAGAAATGTTTCAGCTACATGTATCTCTATCTATGTATCTTCAGCTTCCCCTGGAGCTTCCATCAGATAAGTAATGTTTGGGATAAATTTAGATGGAAGAATAATAAAAATAAAAAATGTACTGTTTATATTTTTGATCAAACCCAGTTATAATTAACTCTGATTTTCTTTGAAATTACAAACAAATTGTGGTAAGATTTTCCCAACAGCTACTTGATGACATAAGTCTGTTCTTTGGCATTATTTGGAAATGTTTTATAACTGAATTACTCTGAAATATTTTCCCTTCTCTTATACCTCAAATTTTTACCATAAAAAAGAGCATTCAGGTTAATGAAAAATATTTCAATTGGTTATCAGTCTCTTCTTAACACAGATGTGTTCAAATTATGGAAATGGTTTACTAAGAGGGTTTATCTGGTACTACTATTGGTTTGATGAAGGCTGAACAGAATACAGCTGCAGGCATAAACACTCAATCACCTGAGCAGCCTTTTTCCACCATTATTTTCAATTTGAGCTAGAAACCCTGATAACTCATAAACCATCACCCAGTCTCTCTAGTTATACTGACCTGAGGGTAGAAATCAAATCTCTGCTGAAAGGTTAAAGAAAATACAAAAATATTCTTTTTGACTAGTATGTAGTCCAGGAAAATTTTCTCACTCTGCTGGGACTTCATTGCTATGAACCTTTTGACCAAATTTATCAGGCTGATGGAGATTTAGTAAAGCTTTAGAGAGTACCATTAAATTCCATATCCATTGAAATTAAAATTACTTTCTCTTCTTGCACAGAAAGTGAATGCAAAGTTGATAATAAAAGTGCCTTCTATTAAAGAAGATTGCTTGTGTCAAAAATGTGCACTTTAATCTGTCTGCCTTTGAGCTCATTAGGTTTTATCAAACTTGAATATATTGGAAGCTGAGGGAAAAATGAATTTTAAAATGAAGCCTAACACTGAGATAATGTGCAAAAAATGGTAACTAGGATGAATCTGTACAAAATTTGTGTGTTCCAGAACCAAATAAAAAATGGCTGAAGGTTAGAAAATAATTTGAAGGAGAATGATTAAATGTTAAAGATGGTGAGATTTGAAATTAATTTAAGTGATTTCACATGATTGAAATCTGCTACCTCTATTGTGCTTCCTCATAGGTACAGTAACAGCGTTGGAAGCAAAGGAAAGCATGAATCCAATCAGGAATAACTTCTCAGTGTGGTTGGGTTCACTTGTTGTTCTGGCTCATATCATGTACGAAGCCTCATCTAACCTGCCCTTGAACATTTCCAGGGATTAGGCAGCTGCAACTTCTCTTGGCAACCTGCTCCAGTGCCTCACCAACCTCACAGGAAATAATTTATTCCTAATATCTAATCTAAACCTACTCTCTTTGAATCCATTGCTTCTTGTCCTGTCACTACGTGTTCCTATAAAAAGCTCCTCTCTGTCTTTCTTGGCTTCTGTTTCTCAGATAAAGGAAAGAAGTAATGGATACTTTCCTTGCTGTTCTAACAATTTTTGTGGGGTTTTTTTGTTCAAAAAACCCTCCATGACTGTTATAGCCCACTCCCCCCAAAAAAAAAGTTTTGAAGAAAAATTATATTGTTTAAAGGAAATAGATTTAGGAACTAAACAATGACAGGAACAGATATAAACAACAAGAATTCTTTGCCCATTATGCCATGAAGAATATAAAGTTTCATCTGTTAAAATTGTAATAATATATTATTGTTGTCCCCTTCTCTCCCCAAGGCAGAAAGTATTGATATCTGTGTATGTACACACAGTATATATTCTAAAACAAAACAAAAACCCCTTCTGGTGGAATTCACTCATGTTTTAGAATACTATGACTTGTGTTAAAAATCAATGCTTTGCATCTTCAGTACTGTAGAAGGTGGGAAATTCCTTTTAATTTCAGAGCATCATTTGCTGAGTTTAGGTTTGTGTTGGATGCCGCTGTTCTTGGAAACTGTTTTTCATGTTGCACTCATATTCAGCTTATGGGTAGCTTGTTTTTTATCCCAGATGGTTTAATAACATTTATTTAAATGAACAATCATCTAAATGTGTTTCAGGAGACTTTGTGAAAGAGACTTTTAAAATTTCATTTAAAAAAACCCCATAAGTCTGTGTTAGAAGAGATGTAAAGTCCCATAATTGTGTCATTTATTCACAGTGGAATATATATTTTAATCCACCTGTGAGAGCTGAAATGTAGCCATGACATGCAGCAGAAAATGTCTGTGGATTGGCAGCGTGGGAAGGAGAAGATCCGTGAGATAATAAAACCCTGAAGGGGCTTTTGACAGAGAGAAGCATGTGACAATTAATAAGCATATAGTTCACATTCCAGAAAGGCTTGGCTATCATCTGTAATGTGCTTCATATTTCTCTGAGAAACCACTTCATTCTATGTTTTGTTTATTTATGGTTATGGTAATTAAAATTTATACATAGCATGGGTAAAACAAGCAATCTTTTTTGATGCTTCTGATATGGGATTGATTTCCCCCTAAAACAGAATTGAGGCAATAAAGAGAAAATCTTATATTTCTGGCAGGTTCTGCTAAATCCTCAGAATGCTATAGATGTGTATGACCTGGATAAAAATAGTAAGTGTATATATAGTTTTTATCACTTAAGTCCTTTGAGCATCTCCCAGAGATAAGAAACATTTGTCACATTTTTGAAGGGGTTTTCATTGACAAAGGCTTCAATCATGCAGAAAGCTGTTTTCAGATTTCCATAAAACAAAGAGGACACCATTTACATGATAAATTGCTCCTAGACAACAATCTTAGCTGACTACCCAAGTGCTACCTTGTGATTCTGTTATCACTGATTTGTCCTTCAGTTTTCAGCAAAATGAAAATGAAAGACTTGCAACTAATTGTGAAAAGAAAACAGAGCTAATTTGTGCATACTGGGAAAAAAAAACAAAAACAAAAACAAAAAAAACCAAAAATAAGATTCTAAGCTATTAGGGTAGAGTGTAAATCATATCATATGCAATAACAAAGCATTATTAATGGCTGTACTGTTCTACAAAGAGTATGAGAGTGATATTTTGTAGTAAAATTACTTCTTGAAAGGTCTAATGCATTTTTTAAAAGCATGAAGCCATGTATTTCTAAATGTCACCGAAAATTACGTGTCTTCCAACAAAAGCTATGAATCTCTCTTATTCTTTATCAGTGCTGATCAAGAGGACAAAATAAATTTTATACATAAAAATATATCCTGGACTCTTGTTACTACCAAATTTTATTCCCATGAAGACATCTAGTTTGTGATTTTTTTTAGTTTTCATCTCTCAAAATGCAAGACAAGAAGGTAATGGATACTTTAACTATTGTCATACTGAACTACTAATCTGCTCTGAGTACTCTGTTTTATCTATTCCCACCCAGACTGACAGTTCAGAATATAATATTTCTTACCAAAGGAGAAAACCTGACCTCAGCAGAGAGTTCAAGAATTCTCTTCTTTAAGATGCCCTTTTTTTTTTTTTCCCCAAGACCCTTTTGGAATAAGATTAAAGGAGGTGTGACACCAATGTAGATACTTCTAGCTATTTTGGTCTCTGTGAAATATATTTCCTGTAAGCAAATATTATCCCTAATGTTATCTGGGCTTTTTGTTCTATGATTATCTGCTCTTACACTTTCATCTTCCACATTTTGATTTTTCAGGAGACCACTTGTTGTTGTGATTTTTATGTAAAAAAAAAAAGCAAGCCATTTCCTGCATTCTTAACTACCATCCTTTTTTGTCTTTTCCAGTTTCTGTTATTGTAACATTAGGACCATAGGTTTGAAGATGAGGAAATATTGCTTTTAACTTTGAGGTGATCAGTGTAATTTAGGTCTGTATAGTCTTGGTTTTAAATTAGATTTGGATTCGATTGCTGATCAAAAGATTTTGAAACAGATTGATGTTTTAGTCTTGTCTGAAAAAAAAAAAGGTAGAAAATAAATATAATGGAAGTGGGAGAACTAAAATAACAAAGAAAATATGTCATTTCATAACTTTGTGTTCCAAACAACTAGTTCCAAGACATCTGCTAATATTCCAGTCTATCTCACTGTGCAGCTACTACAGTTTAACTGTCCTCAGGAATATGGACCTTGAGAAGTAATACTTGCAAGAGAAGCAGGATGAAGCCATAATTGATATTTTACTGTTTTTCTATATTGAAGATTATTTTGTACTTTTTTTTTCTATCAAATTTGCAAAACCTAAGAAGATAATAGCACCTTTTTGGACTTTTAAATGAAACACATACAAATCCAAAGAGAAATATAAGAAAGTTAGAGATTCAGGATTGGTTATTTATTTAATGTCAGCACTTCTAGAGGGATATGAACATGGACCTTGAATTGCATTCATTAGCAGCAAAACTGCCCCATTCATTTGCTGAAATTATTCCATCTCTATATCTTTAGATTATGGGATTAGGAAAGGTGTATTCCCTGACTCTGTGACTGTTTAATGATTTGGTAGGGTTTTTTTGGTGGGTTTTTTTTGGGTTTTTTGGGGGTTTTTGTTTGGTTTTTTTTTTTTTTTGGTTCATGTTTTTTTTCAGGGGGAGGTGTTTATTTTTCTTTGTTTGGTTTAGTTTGAGTTTTTTGTGGGGGAGTGGGGCACAAAGACACAGAAACAAGATCCCACTTCATTCTGTCTTCCTCTTACCATTATGAAAATTTCATAGGAGAGGAAACATTTTAGAAGTCAGGAGAAATTCTCACTATGTGACCAATAGGACTGCAGTTTGATTGTGTGCTTGACCAGGGCTGTGAGATGCATGACGAGAGTTGAACATTGCCAGAGTTTGGAATTTCTTTTCTTTTTTTTTTTTCTTTTTTTTCTCCTTGTAGGAGTTAGGGGACTGGAAAAAGTTCTGAACTTATGACTCCAAATTTATTGACATTATTTTGATTAGGCTCTTTTACTTAATTTTTGTTCTTATTTCAATCTGGTGATACCACATTACAAATGGTTTTTTACTATTTAAAAGGTCATGCTCTATTTTCCTTTGTCTATCACTCCTTATGCTGTTGTCCTACATACCAACATAATGGTAAGGTCTTCAGATTTGCTTTACTTTAAAAAACACAAAAAATTAGAAAACTGAAGCTCTTGATTATAGTTCTGTCATATATAAAAAGCTTTATATGTGTGAAAATTTCTGGCATGCTTTTACTCAGATCTATTTGGAAATGGATGCCTAGAATTAAAAGTAAGAATATGCTGCTGTATAGATGTAAAAAGAGGAGGTTTAGGGGTAAAAACGCAGATAAAAACAATTAAGAGAAAGCAGAGACTTCTAAGGAAATAGAATACTCATATTGCACGGATTTGTCATTTGCCAGCAATCTGGGTTGGTGATTCTCACAATGTCCTCTGTAGAGCACTTTTGTGGAGTCTGAGTTATTTTTCTCAAAGTTGTGCAGTAGTGATGAAAAACTGAAATACAGGGTCAACCCGCTCTGCAAGGAAATTTCATTTGAGTCTGCTTCAAGGAGTATTGCCACTGTTCCCCTATATTTTGTTATTTTATGGATGTAAAATGAAGTTCACCTCTTGTTCTTTAATATTTTTCTGCTTTGAGGACAGCCGAGTTTAGTATGCTATTGGTACTAAAAATTGGAAGGGAAATACAAAATAAAGCAAGCTAAATAGCAAAATTGTCTGGGATCATATAATTTATCTTTCTAAATAATATGTACATGATACAATCAGATGAGTAGAAATATTAGTAAATTAAATAATCTGTTCTTTTACTGGGGCATAGAAAACAGAATAAATACGTGATTTCTCCTCAGAACAATAAGAAAAAGAGGTTCAGCTGTCATGTTATTCTCCATAATATTGTGGTGACAGCATTTCTCATGTAACTGCAGGATGTTGCTTTGCAAAATATCCATATATTTATGCATAGAAATTACTGGATACCAGCTGCTATATAGGAAGGAGAGAGAGGAAGGCTCCTTGACTATAAAAAGAGATTTCCTTTCTATGCAAATAAAACACCAGCTGAAATGCATCGTAGAAGTCAAACAGGATTATGATCTTAGTGCAAAGACAGTTTCCTTTCAGGTGAATTATATCTGATGGTGAGGCACTCGATTATAGAAAAGAATGAATTGTATTGCAGCCTAAGATACACAGGATACCAAAAGGGGAAAACATTATGGCAATGGAAGATGATAAGAAACCTCCTTAACAGAAACTTTGAAAATATTTATTTTGTGGAAAAGAAATTAGATGACTAGAGGGGAAATGATTAAATATTGAAAGAATGAATGCAGCAGTCATAACTATCAAATGTTTCAATTAGCCAGTTTTTCAGGTGTGATAAATTTCATTCTGTATGTTAGGCTAGAAAGTTTTCATAGTAAGCTTTTTCATGTATATTACATATCCTTTGAATTGTGTCATCTTAATTGCACATTTCCCTGTTTTCTCTTTTGTTTCTGCGTTGTTCTTCCATACCAATACTCATATTGGAAAATAATGCTTAATTTTTTAATCTGAAATTAGAGAAAATTTCCTCTCTTTAATTTTCACAATATGTGGAAAATTTGCATTGGTGCTGAAAAATATGGTGAGACAACACCTATTTCTGTTTCTTTGTAACATGGAATCAAGAGATGGCACTGTTTAGATTAAAACAAACAAGTGGAAAAAATCAAAAATCTGAAACCTTAAGGGCAGTTTATTTCAGTTGCTGAGAATGTGGCCACGCAACCTCACTTCAGAGTAGTGGCAGTTCCAGTAATGGAAGCAGGATTTGCTCTAACCTGTTTTCAAGCATTCCCCACTCCTACATCTCAGCAGCCTCTCAATAAGGTTTTTAGAAACTAATGCTCTAGTCTTCAGTAAAATAAATATTGTTCTTAAGTCTATATGTTTTTCAGAGCAGTATTTTTTCCTCAAATAGTCTAATTTGTCATTTCTTTCCCTTCATTAGCATCTACTCATTTTGTAATTTGAGCAGGTTGTCATCTCACGTACACGTATCAAATGCTTCTGTCCTTCCATCCACTCTTTATTTAATTGAGAAACTGTTGTAGTTGTTTTTACTGATGTTGTGGTTTAATCCCGAATGGCAAATAAGCCCCACACAGTCATTTGCTCACTCATCCCTTGTGGGAGGATAGGATAGGATAGGATAGGATAGGATAGGATAGGATAGGATAGGACAGGACAGGACAGGATAGGATAGGATAGGATAAAATTAGGAAAATTTATGGGTTAAGTACAGCTTAATAATTGTAATAAAATAATATAATAATAAATTTCAATGAAAATGAAAATTTTAAAGAAAGAGAGATAAACAAAACTAAAACAAGTGATTTAAAGGCAATCACCACCTCCCAGTGGTTGTAAACTGTTGCTGAAGCAATTTCCAAGCAGAAGCTGGCTAACTGTCCTAACACCCCTATCTTCTCTTCTATTGCCAAGCATAATTTCATAGAGATTTTTCCATGGGGCTTTTCTTTCAGTTTTGGGACCTCCATGCACCCAGATATACATGTCTGTATCTCTTTTACATGCAATGCTGTACGATAGATACAGCTTCACGTACACTTTTGTAACATCCAAAATTCCTTTACAATGGCCTGGATTCTCTGCCCTTCTCTGGCAAAGGTCTAAGTGATTTGTTTTGTCTCCCTTATAAGCAGTGTAAAATAATTGTCAGTTTTCTCTGGCATATAAGCAGAACACACCTATCATTCAAGTACAATTTAAAATAAAAAACCTGAAAACTCGTTCTCCTAAACTTTTCCAGTGTTAGAAAGTAGAAGCACAAAAGAATTTGAAGCAAAGGAAATAAGGAAAGGACAAAAGACATAAGGCCTTGTCTGAGTTAAATGATGAGTTTCAGCTATGGTCTGGAGGTGATTTTCTCCACTCATTACCACTCTAACCAGCTGCACAGATGGCCTCTGAAATCTACATAAAGGCAGGAGTTCAAAGGTTAGGAAATAATGAAAAGATGATGCCTACAGTCAAGTAAAATTATAGCTTTTCCCTATTGAAGGAAATGCATACAATCAGAAATCCAGAAATTACGAGATGTTTAAATAACTGTTTTAAGTAACACTAAAGGGCAGAAAATTAGAGAAGATCACATGAAGGTTATAGAAAATTATGTCTATTAGCATCACTTGTGGCTACAGCACTAAGTAAACTGTTCTTATTAGCAGTTTGTTCTAAAAGTCCTTCTTCTGTGAAATCAAATGCAGTGTTTCCCTTCATCTCCTTACTCCTTGCATCCCATCTCTCCACTGCAAATAGGGAATGCAGCTGGTCACACTTCCAATCTCCCTTCTTTTCTTCTACCTGGGCGATAGCGGTAGCCCTCTGGGATTTTTTGAAATGTGGCTGGTGAGAAAGATATTTTGCTGTTTACACTGACTAGCAATGCTTGCAAGCATACAGAGAGCTTAATTAGTTTTTCTTTATCTCTGTTTCAGTGAGTCCCAAAGTCTCTCAGTGCTGAAATATATACTCTCTCACACATACACCGAGGAGAGAGAAGCACATTGAGAACAAGCTCATTTTGAGCATCACCTTATGGTTTTAGCAGCTCTGTTGGCTCTGCTTGGAGCAGTGAGAAATGTTTGGCAGCTCTGTTGCACGATTTTCTATGTGCTCATCAGTTTGATCCAAATGGGTGAACAGCTGGGATCTCACCATCTTGAAGACAATTGCTGCTGGAGTTCATTTCTCTGGCAGACATTCTGCTGCAATCTTGCTGAAAGGTGCTTTGCTATTTCCCTTTCTCTCCCTTTTGCCTAATGAAAAGAATATTGAAGTGCAACCAGAGGGTCTTTATTATCTCTGGTTAATTCATTTTACATTGAAGAGCATACTATTTTATTTCCAAAATTTCAGAGAAGGCATGACAAATAAGTTTTTCTGGACATATTTTAATGTGGCTTTTTTCCACTGAAAATATAAATAAATGGTTTTTCTTATTTGAAAAAATACCCAAACCGTATCAAACTTAATTATATGCAGAAGGCCCACATATGGTCCCATTGAGATAATACCTATTTGTATTTAGAAAGGATGACAGAAATCTTGATTTTCCCAAAGGGAAGAAAGTTAAGGTAATAGGGCAGAGATTCTTGAAGTATTCCTGATTGGTTGTTTTGTGTGTTTGTGGAAGTTTTGTAGTTTTTTTTGCTTCGGTTGGTTGGTTGATTTCATTTTGTAAGGCCATAAAGTACTTTAAAGAAGTAAGGGTCCCTCCCCCTTCCTCCCCAAAACACGAAGTGACAGTGTGTTGTTGATTGAAGGACATGCATCTCCCTGCATGTCCAAATAGATCCAAGCATTTAAACAAAATTTCATATCTCAGCTTTTTTTTTTTTTTACCATTTGTTTGATTGCAGGCATCAAATGATTTCACTTTAATTTTTTAAAACTCTTTTTTTCCCTCAAGAAATGTATACTAAGACTTTCTCTTCTGTAACAGAACACTTAATATATTAAAGTCACTGAAACTACATACCACTCAAGGAGGAGCCTTAACAGTTCAGGTATCCTGGTTCTTCACAGAGGAAGTAAATTGTCTTTTTCTTAGTTTTCATGGCAGAAAAGACTGAGGTAAAGCAGGTAAAGTGAATCATCTGGGTTCATATAGTTAGAAAATTCTTGACCCAATTTTACTTCTAGAAGTAATAGACAGATGTTAATTTTCTGGATGACTGCTGGTTATTTGCAGTCAGCTGATCTGATTAACCTTAATATTACACATTATAACCTCTGTGTAGGTATCTCTAGAGGAAAAGGAACTGTTTGTTTACACCTAATGACAAATTAGAATAAGAAGCACAATGGATTCTTGGTCTAATTTGCTTTGCTTGGTGTAAGACTTAATTCCTGGTGTGACAAAACATCATTTTTACTGCGTGCCTCTTTGGACAACAGTTATATATTCTGAATCTATTCTGAATAAGGATTTAATTATGGCTGCAATCTCTGTTGTGTTCCCCTGAGTAATGCGGGTAAAGAGCACAAAGTCTCTCATGCCTGTTCAGCCTCCTCAGGGCTGTGGTGGAGCCACTGGTTGTTTTCAAGACACAACTGGTCTTGATTTAGGAGAAGTTTGTGGCTCATGAGTTTGCAGTCAGCAGAAAGCTGAGGACTTTGTTCCTCTCCTCCTACTAATTGTTGTGTCTCTGGCAGTAACAGATCCAAAATCATTCCATCTGAATGAAAGCAATATCTAAGGTGCCTTAGAACTAGAAGAGAGAGGCAGGGTGTTAAAGGTGAGCAGGGATGGGTCAATGAATTGGTAGTGGAGGTCTAGCTGGAGACCTTGGGTGATGTATAAGGAGGGCAAATCAACATGGGAAAGAAATATCCTTGGAAAAATCATTTAATTAGAGACAAAGGGTCACTTCACAAACTGCTGCTGACATAGGCTGTATGCACACTGATGATTTGGTGATTCTTTTTCAAGTTTTTTTTCCCTTTTGTTTTCATTCTAAACTTATTAGTTCTGTGAGAAAAAAAAAATCACTTTGGAGTATGTAAGGAACATTTAAGTCTCTTCCCCAAAATCTTTGTTTGATCAATTTTAGGAGAAGTCACTAAATACTTGAACCTAGTCTTTCTTTACTGCAGAAAAAAGAAGCTGGCAGAGGGATTGTGTGTGCATTCTCAGTCCATCTAGGAATAACCTTTTCAATTAATAATTTTCTTCACACAGCCTGGTCTCTGTTAGTCCAATCCAGAATGTAATTCTCTGGAAATGTTAGCTTTCCAAGAGAAACAAACCATTAATCTCTACAAGCTGCTTGGAGCAAATACTTATTCCTATACAGGAGAATGATGAGTATAGAAAATTTCTGCTTCCAGGTTCTTCTATCTCTCTTATCCTTCCTTTAAAATAAATAAATAAAAAAATCTATTCTTCTTATGTTCAATTTTTTATGTAAAATATAGCTATATTTTTGGTGGTGAGAAAAGAGAGGGTTTTGGGTGATGTGGTTTTTTTTTTGGTTTTTTTTTTGCTTGATGAGTTGGATTTTTTTTTTTTTTAAGAAGAGCTCTAAAGCCTTAAATTAAATAAGAGCTGATTAACAGTATTTCATGTTGTTCCAAATGTTACTGTGGTCCAATTAGATACCTAGTGGAACTATGGGTGCCTTTATATGTAAAATCTAAATATTCCAGTGATAAAAGGTACAACTTTTTTTAAGCTGTGAGCAGAAATCCTCTTCAGGTGTAGCTCTTTAGGTAGAAAAGGTCACACTTTCCCGTCAATGGAATAGATCATATGCCAAATTAACTTTGCTAACTTCTCCTAAAGAAAATTAGGTAGAAATCTCCTGAACTGATACGTGACAGCCCTATATGTCATAGTCATAAATGTAAACCACTTTAAATAAAATTTAAAACACTTTAAATTCAAGTATTGCAGAAATTGACAAACCATGTGGATGGTTATTTGGATGAAAATCTAGTTTTAGCAAGGTGATGTGACAGTATTTTTGGGCAAATTCAAATGACAAACTTAAGAGAACTTAGAGAAGTTTCTTTCCTTCTTTGGAGTAAGAAGCCTGCAAGCTCAATCTTTTTTTAGACATGTAACAACCCTCAAAGAAAGATCTGTTTAAATTAGTGTACCTGTTAGAAGTGTGGGATTTGTCCTATGGATATTCTACCTAATTTACCATTGACATTGAAAAATCTGAAATGGATGGAAGAAGCTTGATCTCACTTGTTTCACAAGGGGACTTTCCTATCCAGTGTGTCATGCTGCAAATCTAGCTCAGGTCTTCCACCACTAGTAACAAGTTCCTCTAAATTAAATGCCTGATATTGTCTGTCCCTACATGACTTACTTTTCACTGGTTTTGGTAAGAACAATAATTTTGTCTTCATTTAGGATTGTTTGGAATTACTCCTTTTTTATCTACCCCTAGTACAAAACCAAATCCTAAAATATGTTATGACCATTCTAAGAGTTTAGGAAATGTTCTAAGAAATAACATAAGATGGATGAAAGTGAGAAAAAGGACAAGCTTAAATCCTTTCCTAGGAAAACTCTGTGATGAAATGCCATTGTAGTAGCGGCAGCTCCTGTGTTACAAGGTGACAAGATGCCATCCATGACTGTGAAGAAACATTCAGAGCTGCTTCAGACTTTTACAGTTTGTCACATTTCTGGCAACCATAATGTTCTGCTGTCAAGTATTTCTAGTTTTGTAATAGTGAGTTTTGGTCTGTGAGTAAAAATGTATACACGTAACTTTCAATCCTCTAACTTAAATAAAGAGGTAAAAGAAGTCCTACTTCACCAATATATGATGAGTTTTTATTGTATAGTCTTTTATCTTAATGTTAAATGATGGGAGGTAGAGGCCCCTTTTCCAAAGCAAGAGCTTTGAAAAGAGATTTCATACAAGTGAATGTATTTTTAATGAAAACTAGAAAT
This sequence comes from Ploceus nigricollis, assembly GCA_013399945.1. Taxonomy (NCBI): domain Eukaryota; kingdom Metazoa; phylum Chordata; class Aves; order Passeriformes; family Ploceidae; genus Ploceus; species Ploceus nigricollis. The sequence goes on along the minus strand of VXBC01000844.1, from coordinate 2,017,488 downwards.
ATTGTTTGAAGGTTACAAGCAGGAAAAAAAAAAGAATTAAGATTAAACTGGCAGAGTTGTAATATTTGAGGTTGTATCTGCATCTGAAATGTGATGAAATGATGTCCAGTCAAGAGAACTTGATGCTGTCTGCAGGTTTGGATGAATAAATTGTGTCTATAGCATGATTATTCTGTTGTGAAACTAAATTCAAAATTTGACTTTGTTGCATATGTTGCATTAAGTCAGCCAAATATTTCTGTAAATTCTACTCTGAGAGACCAGCCCAAAGTAATTAGACAAAGAGTTTTAGTTGAGGCAGGACCTTGGAACAGGCAGTATGGTATAAGAAAAAACACTTGTTTTCAAACAGTTAAACCAAAATCAGGATTCAAAGTGTTTTCTGAGTTTATTAATGGCTAGTAGTCAACTGGCAACTGTTGAACTATAAATTCAGGATCCGTAGCAGCAATAGAGTAAGTAACACTTGCAAAATGTTAATGAAACCTAAAATTTCTATCAACTGACCTACAACAAAGTCTGAAGAAGTTATTATTCTCTGGGGACAATGACATATATTCACTTACCCCTCCCAGCCCCTAGAGTTACCAGAACCCACCCCAGTGTTGGAGAAACCTTCGGAAAGATGGATAAAGATCTCTGGACAGAGTGGACCAGACTCTCTTTTTTTTTTTTCTTTTTTTTTTTTTAATTAAATCTGGATTTAGAGTGGGATAAAAGATTTTTCTACCCCTTTAAGATGATTCCTAGCTTGAAAATAAAACTGGAAATAAACTAATTTGGTGTATTTACAATCACATTTCCAGGTTTTTTGATTTAGGAAGCACTGCAGGTGTGGTATGGACACTGCTTCTTCTGTGCTTGGACACACACAAACATGATACCTTTGTGGAAGCAAATGGTTCAAAAAATTGACTGTTGCAATGTCAAGTCAGCTTGCTACAAAAGAGTTTGGAATCATTTGCTTCAACCTGCAGGAGACTAATTCCTTGAAAACAATTTACAGTACATCGACAGACTGCATATATGACATTTTTCAGAAATACAGGTGACAAGCAGTGGCAGCTGATCTCCACATGATTATAAGCTGTTCTCAAAGGTCTGAATGTTCAAGACTGTGCTTGCTGTGCAAATATCTCTGTGAGACTCAGAGAATCAGAGTCTATTTCTAGCAAGGAAGTTGGGTATAATTTCTGCCTGAGGTTGATTGGCCCAACTCATTTGGAATTAAGTTTTTCCCCATCCAGATGTACAAGGAAGGCAGTGGATAACACTTCTGTAATAAAATTAAATACAGGTTGAGCTAATGCTTCTCCCAACTCATATATGCATGGTTTTCACTAAAGGCTTTATAAAAAGATGTTTTTCTGTATTGTCACTGGGCTGACACTGAAGTTGTGGTTGTTATTGGGGTAGTTGATTTGTATCTCTGTCTGTTTGTCCATTTATTTCCCTTACTCTGCTTGGGATATATCCATTAAATTAGTGTGATTACAGATGGTTTTTCCTGATAACTTCCTACTGTCAGGCTGCCTTCTATACCAGTTTCATTATTTCTAGCCACTTTTTTGCCATTTACTTTATCCTATTTGAATCAGCTTGATTTAATCCCATAGTGTTCCCTCTCATTCCTTGTTTCTGCCTCAGTCAATGCTTTTACCAGCTGACAGTTTTTGTAAACTTACTTTAGCTAGAGCAGAAAAGTTGGATGGTTCAGTTGCATGAATTACTGCTTGCTGCCATTAGTTTTCCATATATTCTAGATGATTTAATATGTTCTGGATGGTTTCTTAAAAAGCCAGCGTTTTCTTTGGTTTTGATATAAATTCTCTGACTTCCTGACACCCAAGCTTAACACTGTGTTGTAGAACTGTAGCAGTGCTGGAGCAGAAATCCCATGCTGGCTCTGTTTTCCATGCTGGTATCTTTGAGATAAAGTGAATTCCAACAGATGATACAGGTATTGATGGACATTTGTAGGAATGAAGGGGAATGTGCGCAGCTAAATCTGCCATGAGGAAGTGTGACAAGCTAATGGTGGAAAGAAAACATGTATAATTTTTAAGAGATCTTACATTTAATTCCCTGTAGCCCTCAGAAAACTGAAGACATTGCGTAGGCTCAGTGTAGAGCAGCTGCTGTGCACGGTGTCTCAGCACTCCTGTGATTGCTTTGTGTGCAACCTGAAGCTCATAAAACACAAGATATTTTCCTTATTTTCTAGCAGCAGCAACTCCTTAACCATCTTTAAAGATATTCCTCTTTTGAGTTTTTATTGATCACTCATTTTCAAGAAAGTGATAACTTTCAGTCAACCTCTAGGGGTCAAAGAGTTCTTGTTTCCTGTATTAAAGAATTTCTTCTCTTAAGCCTTTTTAATTAAGTCATTCTTACAGAGAATCCTGGGAGTTAATCCCTTCTTGAAGACTGGGTAGCTTTGATTGTCCAGAATAGCTGAAAGAAATTATTGTCCAACAGTATTAAAAGATTCCTTATCAAATTCTGAAATATAACTAATTAATCACAGAAATAAAACTAAGATCTCTAAGTTTAAATTGTTCTCTTAACTGAGTTAGTGTTTTGAAGTGTGTCAAGTGACCTTACTGTAACTGTCTATAAAATACTTTATTTTTATAAAGTAGAGAAGTATTGAACTCATCTCTGGTCAAAAGACATTAGATCCTGCTAAACCTTTGAAGGGAATCTATATTAATCTTTATATTGAAAAATGAATGTGAAGAACACTTTCCATGCAAATATGTACACACTTATGTATAATATACATGAATATATAGATTACATTTATGTTTTACCTTCAGACTTGGAAAGACTGTTGTTTATTGTTAACTAATCTTTTTCCAAGGAAATGGGAGGCAGTCTGCTTGTATGACTTCACAGTTCTGATAAGATCATAAGCACCACTGACTCTGAAACCGGGAGGATGGATTAAATTGGAATATAGATTAAATGGCTGACTGCAATTTTATTTCAGCTGCATTTAAACCCTGCACCAGTCAAATAGGTCAAATAGGAGCCCGAATAAGCTTTTGCTGTGATCTAAGGAGTTGTGTGTCACATAACACATGCCTTGGAGCTTGGCAAATATCTTGCTTCACCTAGTCTGAGGAAACAATTTGACATTCTGCTTCAGAATTCAGTACTTACTGTCTTTTACATGGGTTTTTTTTTTCCTTCTTTTTTCTATTTTTACGTATTTTATCTTGTCTCAGAGGCAACTAAAGTTGGCTTTCCAGTGTAGGCAAAACTGAATTTTTGTCACTCTACATCTGAAGGGCCAAAACTTGTCTTTTACTTCTATAATAGGAGGAGCAGAAATTTGATTTAGCCATTCTTAATGCTGTCATTTTGTTTCCCATCCATCCAGCATCAGAACCAGTGTCTGGAAGGAGTTTGCCCCTATTATAACTTTGGAATATGAAGTAATGTAAAAGTCATGTACAGAGAATTATCTTGAAATGTGATATTGTTTTATGCATAATAGAAAATACATCCTCAATTTAAAGCATCATTCATTCTAATAAAAAAGAATTCAACAGTTCGGGTGTAGAATAAATCTGCAAATCTTTTTTCTGAAGATTGTTCTGCTAATTCTCGTTCAAATGAGTTAGTTGTGGAAGAAATAGTTAAATGGTTAATCAGAATCTGAAAGTAAGTGAACAAAAAATATGCTGATGCTTCTTAGATTACAACATTTGAAAATATACAGATGTGCTTCAGGCCTGAAACTGTACTGCAATTGTAGCTGTCATAGGTCCACTCAAATGAAACCTGTACAGGTCAATTAATTTAATGTTTTTCTAGTATATGAGGAAAAATAGTGCATCGATGCTTCCTGAAAATGAAGAACTTCAAACCTACGTTTTGCATGAGTAATCAAGGATGTCTAGCTGTGACACATAAGGCAGGTTAAATAAAACAAAACAAAATTGTGAAGCAGAGGTTTCATACTGCTCCAGGTACGCATATTGTTATTATAAAAGACTGTCTTTTAAATGGGATTTAGTCTTATGTGTAATACCTTGTCGCCATATTCATTCATTTGAAGCCATATTTTACTCTAATTAAGAAGGTAAAATCTATTCTGAAATGTAAATTGATGTGGCAAGGAATAGCTGTGAGTGGCTTCCAGCAATCACCCCATCCATCCATCTGCCTCTGGACACAATCAGATGCAGACAATATCTGCTTTGTATAACAGGTTGCTCATAACACCTGCTTGGGAAGAACTCTCCAACCATCTCCTAGATAACTTTTAGCTTTTTGCATCCTTTTCTCCTCGTGTTTTACTTGTATTTCCCAGCCTCCTATTTAAAAAGCATGTTTTCACCTGAACATGGAAATCCATATTTTCTAATCTCTATGTAAAAAACAAAGGTATAGGGTTTGGAGGAAAATAAAAGAATATATTGCTTAATCAAATAAATACAAGCAGACAGGAGCACTAAATAGATGTGTAAAATGTATATATTATAAAAAGGAAAGCAAGCTCAAATAACTAAAATATGTATCTTATTAAAAAGATTGCACAGCTCAGTTTATGCCAATATATTTATTTTCTACTATTTTACTTTATGATAATGCAGAAACTATATGTAGTTATTACAGTTGTGTACTTAAATTATAACAGTTGAGGTTTTAAGAACATTGTAGTATTACCTTGAAGGTATGTTTAGGAGTTTGGTTGTGTTTGGGTTTTGGGGAGTTTTTTGTGGATTTTTGTCGGTTTTTCTTTTAGTTTGGTTTGGTTTCGGTTTTTTTGATCTTTGTTTTTGGGGAGAGGATGTTGGTTTGTTTTCCTTTTTCTTTTATTTTGGTGTTTTGTTGAGGGGTTTTTGGTTAGTTGGCTGGTTGGTTCATTTTTGGTTTTTGTTTTGTTTTTTTGGTGTTGGTGGTGCAATTTTAGTTTTTGGGATTCTTTGGTTGCTTAGGGGTCTGGGTCTTTGGTTTCTATTTTTATCTTTCTTTTTTTTTCTTTTAAATCTTGTGTGATAATATTATCATTTTGAAAAATCTATGGCACTTTTGAGTTTTAGGATGCACAAAAAGAACCCACAGATTTTTAACATGTGATTGGTGAGTATCAAGGAAAAGTTTGTCTTTATCCACAGTTGTGTCACACAGGAAGCAAAGAGCAATCTATACTTTCTATTTTAACATATAGACTATAGATAAAGTAGATATTTTATCTGTATGCAAATTACATTTGACTTTATGAATATAGTTCCTGTTATAACATATTATTATCTGAATTGTGCCATTAAGCATGCAGCGTTTTTCAACATCAATTTAAACAGAACTAAATGTGTTCTCTTGAACACAGTAATTGCATCCTAGCATCCCTTTTTATTTAAAATAATTCATTTTACAGACAATAATATAGTTTATCTTCTAATATAAATTCCTTGGGGCACAGATAATGCATTATTCTCTATTTGGAAGACAGGCACATCATGGGAACTACAAGAAATGAAGGACAGTAATTACATTCCTTAAGGGGAGAGGGAGAAGCTTAGTTTAAATTTTAGGGGAGATATAAATGAACACTCTGCATAGAATGAATTCCAAGCCAGATGAGCAAAACCTTTGTCTATATATTTAAAAAGAAAAGAAGCATTAAAAAGAATTAAAGTTTCAGGCTGTTTTGAAAAAAAAATGACTTGAAAATATGCTGAATGTTAGGTTTGAATGTATTTTCTGTCAGATGAAATGAATTGTTATCATTCCATACTATTCTGGAATTAAAAGTAGCTGATCTTTTGTCTTAAAAGAAAAATGCAGTAAAGACTTATTTTCTTCATCAGCTGACCATAAAAATCAGTCAAAGAAACCAAAAAAAAACCATTCTAACACTTAGGGTTTCTGAATAAATTTTCATAACCTTTTAGGAAGCCTTTGTAATGAGGACAAAAAAAATTAAGCAGGTCTGTCTGTCCAAGCTGACTGTAAGCTGTATTGCACAGTGATTACCCTGTGCCACTGAAGTCTGTCCTTGTTCATGGATGTATCATCAGTGTCAAACTCTGTGATAATTGAAAAAATGCAGCACTTAACAAAGAATCAGAAAAATGAAAGGAAAAGTAATGCCTTTTTTATTTCTAACCTCTGCATGTTATAGGAATGAAAATGGTACTACCTTGAATGAATGAATGAATGAATGAATGTTAAAAGCAGAGATTATTGACCAAATTTTCTTTGTTAATTAATTAACATAAAACTACAAAGCAAAGAATGGAATTTTAAAATTTGTTGTCATTATTCTGGTGTCCTAGGAACTCATCAGGATTGTTATAGGAGCAGTCAGTTATTTTCTAAGAATCCACATTCATGGTGCTTGTTCCCATGCTGGGCGTAAAGCCTTTTACCCAGATTTTTTCTCTAACACTTGTGCTGTATGATTAAAATAAACCTAAAAAGGTTGCTTGCATAGTCCTAAAACTGCTTCATTCTTAAGTGACAGTTAGACACTCTGAGGTACTTATAATCAGCATGCCCCCATTAGCCACTGTGGATAACAGCTCCATCTTCCATGGCCTTTTTCAGCCTGAGGGCCCAATGTGCTCTGTGTGTTTCTGTTCACAGGGATGCATTCATTACTGGGCCCTCTGTGTGTAAGGAGAAAAGGCTCCTTGGAAAGGGACTTGCCTTGGTTGTTTAAGGAAACAAGGTCATAAATATCTGAGGCGTGCAAACTCTTATTGGGTAGGGACGTGGCTGTGTACAGCTCCCCAGTAAGGCAATGCAAGAGCTCTACAGCTGCCTGGGTAGACATAACAGCAAAAAAAAGATCAGATTTATTGTTTGTCTTCAGATTAAAAGCATCTACTTATGCTTGAAATAAAATGGAAGTCCATGTTCATGAACTAGATCAATGAACTTCCTGGGTTCCAAAGCAGGGGATCATTTTTTCCATTGGTATTGAATATTTTGTATGAGTCAGACTATGATTAGTGCAGACATTTGCAAGATAGAATTCCCTTTTTTTTGTTTGCTTGTTTTTAACCCTGCTATTTTGCAGTATTGCAAAGAACATAAACGCCACTTTAATTTTTTGATTGGATTTTTAAACAGCCTGGTACTGTAAGTTGTAAATAGGTCTGCCTTTAAAAAAAATAAAGCTTTTGTTCTCAGTAAAGGTATTAATACTTTGTTATTTTCTATTTAAATAAATAAATAACAAATGCTATTTAACTAATACATATAATAAGGGCAGAAAGTTGGTTGGATGGGAAAAGTTGAGTCTAAATTGTTATTATCAAACAATCCCAATGTAAATGTTGGTTCTTACCCTTGAAAGAGAATTAAATAGTTAACATAAAATATAAATTCTTGCTTTGAATGCAGGTATTTTAGAGACCCTTTTGAATTTTAATGCAAGCGCTATTCTCTAATTCATTTAAATGTAATCACTATTCTTAAGGTTGCATTTTATGACAAGTTTGACAATCAGTCACTGTAGGAAAAATTTTCAAACCATAAGGCCTTGAATATATTAAGAAACAAAGGTAGTTTTGTTATCAGAGAAACTGATAATTCTGAAAGCAAGCCAAGGCATGTTAAAAAAAAA
>VXBC01000844.1:1910851-1994862 GCA_013399945.1 Ploceus nigricollis | reverse complement strand
TTTTTTTTTTTTTTTGGAGCATTTTATTTTAAAAATCTGGCTTTTTCAAGGTTCTAACTTTAGAGTTTCTAAAGTAACAGATAGGGATACTCTCTTAAACAGCAATCAGCCACACTTTGAATTTAAAGACTTCAACCAGAAACTTTGTGCACACATTTAATTGATAATTATTATTATTAATATTAATCCCTAACATAAACAAATTATTAATTTAGCTTATTTGCTCAAGGGATGCATTTCTTTTTGAATAGGATAGAAGATATTAGCAAGTTAATATCTTCCCACTGTGGTAGAAAGTGAGTGAAAATTAATGAATAGGCTTTGCTTAGATAATTTCATTATTGTCATAGCTTTACCTGCCCTGTTTTATGACTGCCTTTTTGTCTGTAGTGAAATTATTAACTTAGCTCTGCCAGAATTACTTTATAAAACAGCTAAAAGGGATCAAATTACACAAATTAGGTATTTTTGCACCTTGTTGCCTTCATTGATTGTTTATGCATGTTGAGGGTTTGTTGGGGTTTCTTTGTTTGTTTGTTTGAGTTTTTTATGTGGCTCCCCTGATGCTGGCAGAAGTAGGGGAGGGATATTTTTATTTTTAAGTTCAGGCTGGATGCCTACATTCCAACAGAAGTTTCTAGTTGTGGACTCTGCTAATTCCTCATTTTTCAATGGACCATGTGACTGTAGAGAGAACTGAAGATCCCAAAACAGGAATTGAAACTTTTTCCTTTCTTGGATGATTGACTCCTCAGGGACACACCTCTGAAGGATACCAAGTTTATCTTTCTTCACTAGGACAGGGGAGTAAATATGGTGACAACATCTCCCTAAATATTTGTGCACAGGAATACTGAGGGACTCTACCAAAAATACTAGTAGGTGGTGACAGTTTCAAATTATGATCGTAAGAGAATTCATAGTTCATAGTGTTACTTTTAAATACCTCAGATAACACTGCTTTCATAAAATGTCATCTTGGCACAAGATTAACCAAAAGGAGAAAAAAACCCCTGAATTGGTCCACCCATGAAAGCCACTCACTCACCCTCACCTGCCACAGCTGGGCAGAGGAGAAAAAAATATATTGAAGGGTTCATGAGTTTAGATAAGGACTGGGAGAAACCACTCTGAGGGCAAAACAGTCTCATCTTAGAGCTACAAAGAGTTTATTACTAACAACATCAGAGGAGGGTAATGAGAAATAAAATAAGGCCTTAAAAACATGTTTTCTTCCCCCACCCCCTCCTTCCTTCTCACTAATAGCACAGGGAGACAGGGTGTGGGGATTTTGATCAGTTCATCACCTGAAGTTTTCTTCTGCTGCTCCAGGAGAGGAGTCCTTCCCCTGTCAGACCGTGGGGTCCCTCTCACAGGAGACTCTTCTCCATAAACTTCTCCAGCATGATTCCAATCTCATGAGCAGCAATCCTCCCAAAATTGCTGAAACATGAGTCCCTCCCACAGGCAGCCAGTCCTCCCAAAACCACTGTGACGTGGGTCTCTTTTCCACAGGGTGCAGTCCTCCAGGGCCAGGCTGCTCCAGCCTGGAAGCAGGGCCCTCTCTCTCCACCGGGTCTCCCACTGGACCAGAGCCTCATCCAGGCTCCCCTACTCTGGTGTGGGCACCTCCCCCACGGGCTGTGGGTGGATCTCTGCATTCCCCATGGATCCCCATGGGCGGCAGGGGCACAGCTGCTTCACCATGGTCTCACCACAGCCTGCAGAGGAATCTTGGATCTGGTGCCTGGAGCACCTCCTTCCCTTCCTTCTCCCCTGACCTTGGTGTCTCCATGTTGTTTCCCTCACACGTTCTCACTTCATCCTCTTCTCTGGGTGGAATTAAACCTGCGTATCCTGCTTTGTTTTGATTTTCATCTTAAATATGTTAACACAGATGCATTAGCAACCGCTCTAATTGGCCCAGCCTTGGCCAGCAGCATGTCCATCTTCAGAGCCTCAGGGACTGGCTGTGCTACAGGCTTCTTGCAGCTTCTCACAAGAAGCCACCTCTGAATGCCCCCCTCTCCTGCTACCAAAAACCAGGCTGGGCAAAACCAACACAATTTTCCACCATTGAAGAGATAATGGGATCATTTAGACAAGAAAATTAAAAATGCATATGGAAAATGTTTTTATGGAAAATTCATTGTAGAAATTGAATAAGCTCTTTGAGCAGAAAATTCTCTGCTAACTCTCTGGGGCAGGCTGTTAAACCTTTCTTGCTTTTGCTGCTGTATTAGTTCAATAAAACCCAGTAATATCAACACATCTACCACATTTTTCTGTGTGGCATAAAATGCTCCCTTAACACTTGAATCAAGTAGCATCGCTACTGCTGGTAGTAGCCAGGCCTGCCAGAAAGCCCGTGTTTTTCTATTTAGCTTGCTAGGCATATTTGCTTTTCCTTCAGCTCTTCTTTTCTCTGTGACATGCCAGCATTTCTTCATTCCATCATATCCTTATGCTTGCTTTCAGTATTCATTTTTTTCTAGTGCCAAATTTTTTGCCAAATGTTCTGTTGCTTCTGTGGATGTGTTTGCAGCAGGCTCCCTCTGAGTGTCTGTGTTTCATATTTGAACAGCTCATCAGCAGGCATATCAATTCTCTTGCTGGGAATTTGTTTTCTTCCTCAAAGAGATCTTTGCAGCTTGATGTTGACAGCTTTTGTCTTCCCCTGAGGCAATTTTATTTAGGGTCTCTGGGTAGTCTGTCATCTGCTTTTGTAGAAATAAAAAGGCAAACAACTATGCTAATTACTTCAAATGTGGCTCACATGTAAAAATTGCTACTAATGGCAAAAACCTTGATTTGACCCTTTTTTCTGGACATAGTCATTGAGAATGTGTATGCTTCTTTATACCTTGAAAGTATCTATGTTTCTTTCAAAAAAAAAAAATTAAATGGTTAAATATGTAATATATACTATCTTTTGAACACTTTATAAATCTCGCAACATCTGTTGCTTTGAAATACTCCTTTAACCAGGCTGAAAATGGAAATGTTTCCGCTTATATTCCCTTCTCTTCTTCTTCACCACCTACCAGATAAGTGACAAACACAGGCATGGGAGGGAGGGAGGAAGGGAGGGAGCGAGGGAGGATCCTGAGCACACTGAGAGCCCTGGATCGCTCTCTGTTCACAGATCAGCAGAGAAGGCTCCGTGACAGAGCGCGGGTGGGACCGGGGGAAGTGCGAGCAGTTTGACTTCCTGGCGACATTGGAGGAGGTGTGATGTGGCAGGTGGCAATGTAGCAGTCTTGCGGAGACCAGTCAGGAGTAATGGGCTGGAAAATCCAAGGTCACCGGTGCAGTATCATCCTGATGCTTACTATTGGTGCTGCATAAAGCACAGCCTCAGATTATTTAAAGCACAATTGGAGCAGGGGAAGAAAAAGGTGGAGGGGAGGAGGTGATGCAGCACCAGTGTTCTTTTTTGCAGAGACTCTATTTTTTTGGTGACATTTATTTTATTTTTGTTTTAAAGGCAGATGCTCATTTGGTCTTTCATTTGACAGCTGGGCACTGTTATGCATGGCAACTGTCACCTTTTCCTGAAGTCCTGCAGGCTTTGGTGCCGGATAATGTGGAATCCAGCCCAGCTTCTGTTAAACGATTTAGAGCAGTTTTTAAATTTTTTCCTCCCAACTTAAATTCAGAAGCAAATGCCCTTTTTTTCAAGTGAGACTGAAAAGGATAACCAAGTACTAGGAGCAAGAAGTATCGCCCAGTGAGTTTGTGGAGACCCAGCACTATGTGGCCCTTCTTGAGCAGGGGATTTGGACCAGATGACATCCAGATGTCCTGTCTAACCTCTATCATTCTATGAAGTTCAAAATTCCAAAGGATTTAAGGAATTTTTTTTAGTGACTAAATCTTTTTTTTTCAATTTGAGCACAGTGAACTGCTACTTGCTCCCACACACTTGTGTAGGCTCAAGTGTCACTGCAGCATGATGTGTTAGTGTGTTTCTGGAGACTGATGTAGGATGTCAGACTAAAAAGAGGGAAGTGATTTTTGCTGCAGAGCAGTATTTTTCCTTTTTCAATTCAAGAGCTAATCATACAACATTTTCCAAATTTTACCTAACTATAATGGGAGATATTTGCAAATTCTAGCAGTAGATTATATAAACTATCATCCTGTCTGTTCAAGTAGCTCAGAATATGGTTTTGTTTGGGTGGGATTTTTTGGGCTTTCTTTTTTCATTTTTTTACAGCCTCATCAGTTCTTATAGGAAAACTTAAAAAGGAAAAGTAGGATCAATTTTGCAGCAGAGCTGTCAAAATAATTGTTTCTTGTTTGCACATGTGTGGATTTTGAGGGCCAAGGAGTACCGGTTTCAGACTAAATCTGAGAAATCACACATCTGAATTCTCTGACAAATAAGAACTTTCTTTTCCTTTAGATTTTTAGTTGAAACTGATGTTCTTGTCAGCATCCCAGATGATACCAGTAATGAAACTGCCAACATTGTCAACTCCATTGGGCTAGCTGCCTGTTTCTCTCAAGGACTCGAGATGCAGGACAGCCCTGCTAGCAGACTCCCTGGGGCTATTGCTCTGCAGCTTCAGGAGTCCCTAGCTCTGAGGGAGACTTAATTATGTCTGACTTAAACCAAAAGGTGCAGTTGTCTCTGGCCCTTGGGGCAGGTACATCAGGAATTCAGGTAAAAGATTAAACCAAGCTGGTGATGCCCAGTATGCTTAAAGCATAATGTTTAGGGGTCAGCTTTTGTTTGAAGAAACTTGACTTCATACAAGTATCCCTGACTAGTTCCACCTTTCAAACCAGATCAGACATAACTGGTAGGGACTGTGCAGCACAAGATGTGTAACTGTTGTGTGTAGCAAAAGAGGAGATAAGATGCCCAAGCCTATCAAACAGGTGTATTTTTACCTTTCAAATCATATCAATTCAGCGTGGTAGATATTTGAAGCACAGAGACCCTGTCTACATTTTAAAGCTTATGCAGTTGAAACATATTTTTCCTATATATGAGAGATCTTTTGGTCTTGACTTTCATCATCTCCTACTATGACTCAGGGAGGGCACCATGAGCTCAGTACATCATTTTGTCTTTTATGTTTGCCTTGGTGGTTTTCCTTACTCTTACCTGGATCTATGCACTCAGAAGTTGGGACAAAGTTTTTCCACAAACCATCTCTTTGGATCAAAGGACACTTTTTTTTTTTTTAAACTTTATCCTCCCCCTTTATTATGCAGCGTACCAGCCTCACCACTTCCTCTTTTTGAGTGTAGTCCATTCATGTCTTTTACCCCTACATTCATCCTGTAGCCTTCATCATCTCTCTTAACCCATCTCTTCAGAATTCTCTTTCTTATAACCTGTAAGTTTCCAGAAACAAATTCCTACCAGCTACATTTTCCTGTTCTCCCATCTCCAGTACCTGAAAACAGATTATTTTAAGAGGCATTATTTAAAGAAATTGAGAATAATAACTGCTCTGGAAGTTAGCGCAGTTTTCTTGAGGAGGTTCAATTGCTATTGAATTCTGAGACACAGCATGCAGTTCACCTGTGCTATCTGTGTGTTGTCTTGGCTGAATGTGCCATTCAACATATCCATGTATATTTAAGATTAAAAAGTAAGAGTTTTATTTCTTTAGCAGAAAATTAGAGGAGCTGAGACAGCTCATTTGGCATGACAGCATTCCATTGAGCCAAAAGGTAATTTTCAGAGACTGCATCTTTAGTAAGTATTCCTACAGCAGTGGGGTAGTGATTTTAATGCACAGTGCTGCATTTTAATAGCCAATTGAGATGGCTATTAAGATATAGCACTGTACATTAACATCACCACTGCTCAGACGGCGGCTGGTGGCTGCTCCTCAGCTGACAGCTCCCTGCATTCTGCTTCATAGCAGTGGTTTCCTTAGTAGCTCCTCTGATCTCCAGAAAGAAAAGTAAAAATCATTATCTAGTTAATATTTCACGCTGTGTTGGGCGTACAGACCCCAGGGGGAGAAGCAGGAGAGTAGTGATGCTGAGCGCAGGGACTGCGAGGCAGAAGAGGAAAGAGTGTGAGAGAGGAAATCCCTCTGTGAAAGGATCATTCCTTGCTTTTCATCTCATAGACTCACTTTGGCTCAGGGGAAACATGGTTCATGAACCCTAAGACTTGGGATACAGTGCTTAGGGGAGGACTGTGTAGCAGAAGTAGCTTGTGTAGCTATCTGGTAGTAAGATACTGAAATGAATGCATGAGACCCTGAGAAATGTGAGAAACTGCCAGGAAAAAAGGTATAGCTGAAAAACCGCATACACTTAAAAACTTTTCAGAATTATTTAATATAATAATTCAACTTTTACTCCTTGCACTTAGAAGAAACTAAAGGACAGTAATCAATGACTACGATTTGTTTAGGCATTTCCTTGGCCTTCCCTAAAGTTTTCTGTTCTGATATGAAAAAGTTTTGCTTGCTGTCAGATTGCACCTAAACCACCTCCCCTGCAAAAATGCAAAAATGAAAGAAAAGTGTCTGTGACATTGCAGGCTTACATCTCTCTGATAGTAGTTGTGAATTGACTTTCAGAATTAGGGGAAAAAAAGAATCATTGCAATATTCTTCTCTGCCCTAACTTTCTGTCCACAGTATGTGTGGATTAAGTCTGCAGATAGCCTAGGATAAAGAAAGATGCTGTTTCAAAATGTTGTATAACAGAGGGAAAGATGTATTCAGAAGCTCCCTTGAATGGCCTTACTTTATCCTTTGATCTCTGCATTTTCCTTGGGAATGAGCTACAGGAATTATCTATCTTAGGACTTAGTTTCTGAAAATTTTCTTGAAGCAGAGCTGTGGAGGCCACTGACTGAGATCAGTAGCTTTTCCTTTCAAATTCTGTTAAATAGAAATGTTTATGAGTGTATTTCCAGTTAGAAAACTTATAAATACATGATATGAAAACTTTCCAGGAAATTGTGAGTTACTGCTTAAAAAGAAATTAGTATCTATGAATACCCATAGTATTCTTTCCAAAGATACATGGAACTACAAGATGGAATTACAGCCTAAAACTTCAGCCTATAAGTGTTGGTAGTTTTACTAAAGATTTGTGAAGACAAAATCAAGAAGCAATGTAGAAATAAAAATATCAAAGCGATTTATGCAAAAATATCAAATAGATTTAAGAGAAGGTACACAGAAAGGTATCTGTTTAATATTTAACCTGCTAAAGAATGTATTAGTCTTTAATTTTCTGCATGTCTGTTCTTTGTAGTATAGTAGTAAATCCCATCACCTGTGTGTAAGCCTTCTTGCAATTCTGTGGGTTATGAGAAGCCATGTGTAAAAATAAGGTCAAATTAGTATGATAAAATTTTATTTTGGTGTTTTTCTTGTTAGGAATTGGTTCATTGAGTACTGTCTTTTAAAATAATATTTCATAAATGCAATGATTAAAGTATTTTTTAACATGAAGGAATAATTCAGGCTGAAAAACATCTACTGTGTAAGCACCTTCTCTGTGGAAAATCAGATGTATTTTCTCATTCAGTATCCACAGTATTCCCAAAGAATTAGGGACTTGCAGTACCTGCAGGCCAAAGCCTAGCAGTGTATAGTGATCAAAAGACTGGGGAGAGAAAACAGTGTTAAATAGTAAAATTTTCAATATTTTAAAAAATATCATCTGTTTGACCTCAGGAATTGTTTCTTTCTTACCAAGCAAAATGTGATGAACCATTTACATTTGCTGTGTACTGTATTCTGTTTTTACTAACTTGGAATATCCAGTTTGAAAATGTGTATTTATTTTTCTATAACGCTATATTTAAAACTCTGAGGAAAGAGCAACAGTTCATCATTTTCATGCTGTTATGCACCACTAGAGGCCATCATATACCTCCTTAAATATTAGATAGTTATGCAAATTATTCTAGAGATGATGTGAATAGCTGATGAATGTTAGAGTCTATATAAAAGGGCATGGGGAAATGTACTTGAGGGAAAGCTTTAACCTAACTGATTATTGTGAACAGCGTGTGTTTTGAGGCTAATTCTAATTGATTCAGAGCACCTCTGTCCTCTTGTATATTCCTAGGTAACCTTTGAATAGGTCATGGAGTGTATGTGGCGAGTGAACTCTGGAGATGGCCACTGTTCTTTGCACATGACCTACGTCAGTAAATACAGTCAAGCTTAGAACATAAAGCAGTAATCTTTTAGATTGATTTTTGTATGCTTGGATTAGAAATTAAATTATTTTTCCTCCTTTATCTTCCTATCTAGACAATGGGTTATCCTTCTCGATCCCCCACAGACTATGTATTGAGTCATTAAGGGGCTAACATACAGTTATTACTTTAAGTAACTGCCTGATACATAAAATAGATTTTGTGTTACACAGTTGTACTCTTTTGAATTGTGGAAACAAATGACTGAAATTATAGAGGAATTACAGGTAGCATGATTTTAACTGTGAAAAAAATCAAATTAACATTAATCTTATACAATCAAGAGTAGTAACACAAGAGGGTGCTAAAAAGATGAATTAGTTTTACAGTGGGTTTGGCTGACTTTCTGAAAGGGCTATGGTGTGACATGGACCTTATCCAGGAGATCTTTTCTACTGCCTTGATTTTCAGTTTCACTCCTTTTAGCAAACTAACCATTCAAAGAAATATAGCTTATTTTACTTTCTTTTTGAAGGCTTCCTGATTTTCTTTTTCAATGTAACAGCTTATTAATATGTGAAAACCTTGCATGTGTGTTTGGGAAGTAAATAATTAGAGGAGAAGTATTGATTTAGCTGAATCAGGTTGGTATGCAGTATTCTCTCATCTAAACATTGAAAGATATCAGGATGGATAACAAATGTCAAGTACTATGGTAGCACATCCAAACTACTTTTCTAATAATACAAGCAAGCAATCTGCATGTTCTATAATATATTAAAGTATTTTTTAAAATAAGAAAAGTATGTTATGTCATATGTAGCAAAAAAGAAAAAAAAAAGAGTATAGCAAAAGTGATGCTATATAAGTGCATTTGTAACAATCAGTCCATGCTGATTTCTGGGATAATTTTTTTTTTATTTTGTTGGTTTTTGGGTGTTTTTTGGAGGGAGGGAAGGAGGGGAATTTATTTCATAGCTGTTAGTCATTTTATGAAAATGACCTTGTGCTTCAAAATGATAATGTAGGACTTCTGTAAATTATTACAAAAATCTCAAGATATCCTGAGGTTATCAGCAAAAAGAAGTCATGCCCAAGAAAGCACTATGGAATTTTCTTTCCCCCCACGAGATTTTGGAAAAACATATGCAAATTTCACAAAGCTCAAGAGCATTGATTTCCCAATAAAAGAAATAAAATTTAATATGCTGTTAATCAGATGAAAGAAGAAAGGATAAGAGACCAACACAACATCATAATAGCTCAGTATGCAGTAGCCCCTCAACAGATGAATAACACTGAATGTTATTAATTCAATAAATAAGTGCAAGTTTAAGTGAGAGGGCTGTCACTTATAAATAAAGTGTAATATCACTTCAAAAAGACAAGAGGATTCTCTCATTTTTGGTATAATAAATAAGGTCATTTCAGAAACACATTTTTCCTCAGAAGAAATAAAATTGCATGCAATTGTCTTACTCTTTACCATATAATTTTTCAAACATGTAAGATTTTCTTGGTTTTAAACAGGTTATGGATATTGGCAAACTGAGACACAATGTATAATTTGACTTCACTTTCAGGTCTTTACTGTTATGAAAATAGGGGTTTTCTGCCCATCCTTTGGGGTCCAGATCAACAGGATTGCTGAGAAGGCAAGCCTGTAAAAAAGGTCTGCTTCTCTTCTTGTGGACAAGCAACACCATAAGGAGCAGTAAGTGGCTTTTAAAGAAATCTACTTGATTGAGTCTTGAAAAATTTACATTTCTGCATTACCTGCATTTCATGGGCACCTGTTCAGTGCATTCAGGCCACCCAGACCAAATGGAAAAGAGAATGTGGTGTGGACAACTGCCTTGGTTGCACTGTAAGTGCCCTAATGCAAGGCAGGTTCTCAGGGCTTGTTTGGGCCAAAATAGTGAATGTCTGGTCTGTAGGGCTTCTGCACACAAACTGGCACATCAGTGAGTCTTTCTACCATGTTAATTTATCAGTTTAATGTTTGCTAACTCCAAAAGGACTGAAACACGCTTCACTGTATGGTGTAGACGTGATTTTGAGCGTGTTGCTTTCCATCTTTGTGACTCAATTTCCCACCTGGGAGATGGTGATAACAATGCTAATGTGTCTCATTATTGTCTTGCCTATTTAAACTGTAAGCTCTTCAGGGCAAGGGCTGTCTCATACCATATGTCTTCACAGAGACAGGCAGAATGAGGCACTGATTGCATTTGGGGTCTCCTGGTGCCACAATAATTAAAAGAGAGACAATAATATTAAAAAGGAAGAAAAGGGAGAAGGTAGGTCTGGTATCAAGAGGCTTTCAGATTTCCTGGTAGCAGCCCAAGAGCAAGAGAAGAGTTTATCTCTGAGGAGAATCCTTGCTTTTTCAACTTTCTCAGCTCTAAATGTCATATTGGTTTTCAGAGAAGTACAGTAAGAAAGCTTTGCAAACAGGGTAATCCAGAAGCTAACGGAGATCCAAAACAGAAGAGAAGGATTAGTAGTTTGAGTTACTGCAAGTAGATGGGTTGGAGAACAGATCAGCTTTTTGACAGGAGAGTACCTAGAAAATTAGAGTGTTTCCTCCTTCCTCATTAGAGAATGTGCAGATGTTTCTGAGCATGGATGAGATGTTTGCAGTCATGAGAGGAGAAAAGCAAACTGAAGTGATGGATACTCATTCACGTTCTGCTGGAGTGTATCAGTCGCTGACAGAGTTATATTCTGTCCCAGATAATGGGAAGAATCTTTCACCAGTCATTTTATTCAGTAAAATAGAAGACTAATGAAAGTGGTTACTAGAGATGGCTGCTGAAATATAGCCATGTATGCTAGCAACTTCTGCTTTGAGATTGCTAAGTCTGGGCTTTGTTTGGAAATGTTTGTAAGATTTGGGTCGAGTACCCTTTTTGTGTGTCAGCTGAGGACTGCTCTGCAGGACTAAATGTCTCTTCATTCAGGTCTTGATGAAATGCACCATACACATCAAATTCCTATTTACTCTTCATCCTTCTTGTGTAAGTGTTCAGATTGCTTCATCATAGTCTGTTTTATCACTAGTAGATGTTTCTGTAGCTGATTGGATGGATTCTTTACAGTGGGCAACAAATTGTATTTGCTCTAAAGGCTTTTATGAATTTCTGTCTAAAGCCCAGGTTTGAATTCTGGCACAGAAAGTGATCAAAAATATATAATTAATACTTAACTAGTCCATGAAGTTCATATTTTAGGCTCTTATTTAATACCCAGATATTCCAACAATACCCCCACAAGGTTTGCAGGAAGTTTTAGGATGGCAGTAATAAATATATGCTGTGCTGAAACGACACAGATTACAAAAGTCAAAGTTTCTCATCATTATGTCCCTTTTACTACTTGTAAAATTCCATATGCTTAGATCAGAGTTTTCAGAAGCTTCTAGTTTGAAATGTAAAGTAGACTTCTGGCTTTGAATTTAGTTTTTTCAAAATAGGGTTATGGGGTTAGTAGAATAATGAGTAAATTCTTATGTTTTCCCCTGCACCCTATTTACACAGAGTTGAGGAACTCTAATACAATGCAGACCTCAAGATCTGGACAGGAAGACCTCCTAGCAAAGTAAGATATCTTATGCATCTGAGATACAAATTGAAGCAGCCTGTGATAGAGCAAGCTTCCCTGAAGGAAAATGTATTTAAGTATATTTTGGTTTATTTCCCTTCTTTTTCTTTGTGTATTGAGCCTTATAGGTGGGAGGAAATATTTGTTCTCTGTCAGCAACTTTATAAGATATTGATATTCACTTTATCTTAACATCACCTGAGTTGGTGTCCTTATCTTTTCACTGAAGTGCGAATTTTGATCACAGGCCATTAGAAATATCCAGACCAAGGTTAAATTACTGAATGTACCTTTTTTCCCCCTGATTTAGATAGAAAATTATTGCTTGTAGAAACAATCATTAAAGAAATTATGCTTAACAGAGAGAGCTGTAGAACTGTCTCTGTTCCCTGCTAGGGGTGTGATTTCTTAAAGCAGTGAGGTTTTATAATGGCTCTGGTCTTTCCTTCCCACTCCCAGTGGTGCCTGGGTGGGCAGCATGTACTTCTGCATCCTGCAATACTTTGCAGCAAAATTTTTGGCTTTAAGGGTGATGGTATGTAGCCGGTTTCACACCCCTCTCTGCCCACAATTTGTCTTTTTTTCTGGAAACTCTGCTTGTAGCAGCCTGCAGGAGTGACTCCATGATTTATTTTAACTTATTTAACAAATACCTCCATGCCTCTGGGAATTTATAAGCGGTTTTAACTGTCTCTATCACATATTTTTTTTTCCTTTTTGTGTTTTTTTTTTTTAGAGTCTGATCTTGCACTGGTAAGACTCAAATGCAAGAGTTGCAAACTATAAACGAGTTTGGTTTCTCCATAAAAAGTTTTGTTATAGTGTTTGGTACTTACTCAAGAAGCAAAATATTTATTTCCCTATTATTTCTAAATGAGAGCAACTTCTATTCATTAACCATTTGGCTCCAAACAAAACATTTACTGATTAGCAGTAGAAGCTCTCCTCAAGTCTTCCATGTTCTACCATTTCCTCCTTATTTTAAAGAAATTTTCTTCTTAGGAAAAATACTTGTTTTAGTAGAAAGCTGTAACTGAAAAATAAAAGCAAAACATATGTTGAGTGGGAAGGGACTAGATACAGTATAGATGAGTTGTGCCTTTTTTTGTCCCTACATTTACAAAAAGGATGACAAGCCTTAGCAAGTGGAGTGGGTGTAGGCTGGGAAACAAATCTTTAGTTATATGCATGTTCTGTTTGTTTATCTATATGTTTTGCTTTCGGTATCTCATCACTATTATTTGGGGATCTTATTGATACTTCTTTAATCAGTAATATTTAAATTTTTATTCATGACTGTAAAAAGAATTCTTTGTGTTGAGTTACATGGGACTGTAAGTGAAGGGTACATAGATTTAGCAAAGCACAGGAAGAGCATCCCTGGCTCCACTAGCCATGACTAAGATATTACTCTGGATTTCACTGTTCATGAAGGGCACTAACTGGTTTAGATCTCATTGGTTAACCTGCAGCCGCAGCATAAAATATCAGTTATTTGCTGACTCCTTTCTTTTGTAATTTATCTCCTTCTCTAGATCATGGCTTCTTAATTATCATCCTTCTCTAGATTATGGCTTGTTAATTTTCAAGAGAGGTTTCAAGCAAAAAATATGGCCCAACTTGTTCACAGATTCTAAACACATTAAGTTAATACCTTACTTTTATGGGAATTTCTATTGATTTTAATAGAACTACTTATTATGCCCAAAGGTGAGCATTTTCTGGGTCACGGGCTAATATCACGTAATTCTTAGGAAAAGGACCACATTTATTATGTTCTCTGTATTTAATAAGGCTTAGTTAAAATTTATCTATGAAGTTTAGATTAGCAGGCAGATTCAAATTTCCCCAGCAATTGGGATTCAGAAGTTTTGTTGGCGATCATCTGTGAAATAAATCTCAATTTTTAAAAAGCATCTATTATCATGCACATATATTTATCAAAAAAGATCCTCTTTAAACCTGTAAAAGCTTAATGTCATAATTGCTTTTAATGTCTTGGCCAAATGTGAATTAACGAGACCCATTGGAAAATGTGATTATCTGCATTCTGAATTGCAGGGTGACCCCTCTTTGTGAATTCCAAATCACCTCATTATATTGAAGTCCTACATGGATATTACCACTGGGTAGGGTATTATGGATCTCCTATAATAACAATAATAATTAATAATAATTAATGAAGAAGATGGACTGGGCAGCTTGGGATGTAGCCAAGGCACTTCTGTTGGATTAACTGTTGGTGGGTTTTTTTCATTTTTATCATAATATATCTTCTTTGCTTAATTGCTATATTATATTTTACCACATGGTAATAGGTAGATAGACTTTGACAGCATGTCCATCTTGTGTGAGAAAAGTTTCAGCTAAATCCGTAGAATGAAAAAGTATAGCATGAAGGACATAGGAAGGCATCAGCATCTGGCTTTCTTTGATCAAATTTGATCAACTCCATTTGATTTCTCTAATGAATCCTTGATTATCCTAATAGGCTTTCACTGATTGGGAAGCCAGGATATGAACCTGCATGGGTCAAGACCAAGAATTTATGAAATTCAGTTTTTTGAAACACAGTCCTAGGTTTTGTTCTGCTCCTATCCAAACATTTATTCCAAAGCAGTGCTAGATTTTTTCCAAGAAGCATTATTTGTTATCCAATTTTATTGTTTTTTGTCCAGTGCATCATTAGAATTTTAGAACCATTTTTAGGGATCAATATGCTAAGAGTGTCGTTAAATACTTGGCAACCTGATAACTTGTTCCGACCTGGAGCACATCATAGTTGTCCCTCATCCTCCTAGTCTGTATGAGCGTTCTGCTCTTGACAACTCAGGTTTAGCAGAGAGCCAGAGGGAGATTTGGTAATGTTGGTAATCCTCCTTGCTCTAAAACAGAAATTCATTCATGATATAGGAAGGATAAATGCCTACGACTGGGTGCTCGTGTTCTTTCAGTTGTATACAGACACCAGTGACCTTCAGGGAAAATTACTGGGTTTTGTGTGTTATAGTTAACAGCTACATGCCACACAAACTAATTAATTTTTAAAAGAATAATCAAGAAGAGCAAGTGACTGTTAGGGTGGGGAGCTGCAATAAGCAAGGGTAACATTAATGTGTTTAACTATGAAAATTACCAAAGCAATTTACCCAGAAACTGTAGCCATTATCAGAATTCTTAACACTCTGATTTCTCATTCTCTTTTGTAAGCATTAATCATATTTTATTTTTAACCAGAAACCTCAAAGCGGTATTAAATTAAGTGAAACTTTAATAATGAAATTGCATGCAGTACTATTCAGAAGTTATGCAGAGAAGCTTTAATATACTCCATTAGGCAGAGAAAAATGTTGAAAGGACATGGTTAATGTTCATCTGTATTCAGTTTCTCTTTTTATTACAAGAATTTTGCTACTGACTTCAACGGGAGGAAAACCAGCCTCTGCTGTGGTGGTGTGATCGTGTGGGTTAGTCTCCTGAGTCACTAGAAAAGCATTACAAAATAAAGCCACTCTGAAGGATGGTGCCTCATATCACACAGGAAAGAAAGCCTTTTTAAAAAGGGCAGATGGATGGTTGTAGGGGCTGAAATGGGGCCAGCATTTGTGTGGTGGGTCTCAGC
The DNA here is from genome assembly GCA_013399945.1 of Ploceus nigricollis. Lineage (NCBI taxonomy): Eukaryota > Metazoa > Chordata > Aves > Passeriformes > Ploceidae > Ploceus > Ploceus nigricollis. Next base: position 1,979,500 of record VXBC01000844.1, on the reverse strand, counting down.
AGAGAGAGCAGACAATGGGGATCGGCACTCAAAATCTTGTGTCAGCTCTGCCAGCCCCAACAAGGGTATAGTGAGGGCACAGCTCCCTCCAAATATCAGGTAAAAATAAAGGTGGTGGAGAGGCTGGCTTTTCTCTCTCTTCTCAAGCATTCTGCGCAATGTTCTATGGACAGGGAATCAGGAGGAGATGGGTAAAAATAAAGAAACACAGAATGAGTTTTCTTGCTTTTCTGAGGATTCATTAAATGGGCTTGGTTAAGTCTTGATGTTATCGGAAGCGCAGAGATAAGCGGGGAAAGCGAGAAGCTCCAAGAAGCACCATGTCTGGGGAAAAACCATATTCTCACCTATATTTACCTGATTTGTTTGTTTATGTGTTTATTTGGTTATTGCTGAATCTCTCATAGAGAATTTTTCAAACAGAAAGGGTACAGAAAGAAACCACAGGGAAATGCCATGCACAGGCCACCCTTCCAGCAGGGTGGCCTTGGAAGTTTGCCTTTGGGGCTGAGACAATGATAGAGCTGCTTTTCAAGATAAATGAAGATGCTGTCTCCTGTCCTCTGATTTCTCATTGCAAAGCAGAGATAAGACAGAGCAAAGATGACTTTTAAAGAGGATGAAAAGAAAGAAATTAGCAAGATTTTGAAAGATTACATTTTGCAAGAGAAAGAAGGTTCTCCAGGGGTACTGTGTGAAAATATAGGGAAGAAGTTAGCAGTGTTTGCAGCCACAGAACACTGGAAGGACTGGGAAAACAGTTTCCCAGCATTCCTGCTGCACAGCAAGAGGTGTGTGTCTTAATGGGGGACAGATGACACTTTCTCACTGAGTTATTACTGTCAGAATTCCTTGCTCTCCCACTTTCTAATAAAAGAAGAGTTCAGCTGAGACCAGTAAAACTGCAGAAGTTAATGGGGAAAATGTGATCTAAGCAAGTAATCTGGGGAAGGCTAACCTACAGTTGCACTGGCAAGACAGTCTAACTTAGGAAAATCTGAGTGTGTGTGCAAGGTGTACTTCGAATTTCAAAGATTTGATTGAAGCCATTAAAATGTGTGTTTCCCTCTTTCTCTGTCTCAAAAAAATCCATAAAAATAGTAAAAATTTTGCAAGACAACTCTGTTCCCATCACATAGATGAATAAAAAAAAATTGGTGTTCTGGTGTTCAGAAAGGCACAACTCTAATCACTTTCTTTCTCTGTAATATTTCTGGTTTCCCCAGCTGCTGGTTTCCCCTCCTTTCACTCTGAGTGTGATATTTAGAAAAAAAATTGAGATGTTCAATGACAACTAAAGAATTAACAAAGCCCCTAAGAGGTAGAATTCACAAGTCAGCTTGAAATGAACAGGAAAATCTGTTTCCCAGTAACATATGAATCTGTTTTCCCCAAAATTAATTGAAATCAGTGTGAAGTAAAAGCAACTGCCTTGGAACAAGTAGGCAAGAACGCTTAATTTTCATATTAAATATTGCTACTGTCAATGACCCAAGCAGTGATCAAGATAGCATGTTGGAACTGGGAAGAAGACCAAAAAGAGCTAGAACAACATTTGTGTGGAAAATGAGGTAAATGAGTAATAGAAAGTAGGCTATAATACAGTGATACATTGGCAAAAAAAATTGTTAATGTTCCTGCTAAACAAATTGGTAATGCCACTATAGTAGTTACAGTACCATACTTTATACTGTTATTAGACTTACTAATAACTCCCTACAACATCTCTCAATAAGTCCTGATTTTAAATGGTACCTTAGGCAGCATGTGTATAAATTCTGTACCCCCTGAGAACCATTTCTTTTATTAAGTTAAAACAAAACATCATATTCTCGTAGCAAAAACGGGTTGACTTAAAACATTCCTTTTTGTTCAAATGAGACAAATTGCTTAAATAACACCCTTGAACTATTAGACTGCAAAGGTTTACTTTGAAGCTATACAGTGGAAGAAAAAGCACCATCTTTCTATCTCTCTCTAAAGTTTTAAATACTTATTTTCACATATAAAGACTTTGAGATTCCTTGTTGGCATCAGGACAGTAGCCTTGTCATATTTCAAATATGCGATTTATAGAGAAGTTCTTTTTTCAAATGGTTTATGGCTGTGACTTTCCAGATGCAGCTGTGATTTAACACATCAGCTGCTACACAGATGTCTCATGAAAGGTAAGTGTCATTTCTGGGGTTGAAGGTTAAATGTCTTTGAAGTCCCAAACAGCGGTAATAGTGGTCAAATAATACATGCCTTTTGAGATCTGATTCTTTTTTCTATATAGCTTGATAAAAATTTGGACTACTATACAAACAGTGCTGCAATATGAAAGTATCAAGAAGTCATCTTGCAAAAAGTTCTACATTTCCATTCTGGAGTCCTCACATTTATGATAGCCTGCAGCTGGTCTCCCTTAATATGTCATTAACAGATACTGACTACTTTATTTGTGTCCAGAATTTTTTAGAAATATTTCAAGAGTACAATTAAACTGTATCATGTAAACTGAGTCATTTACCATGTATTCCACAGGACACAGGGAGGAGGGTATTAAAGTAAATGAACCTTTGGAGTTCAATAAACCTAGAGAGAAGTAAAAGTAGTTTTAACACTGGTGGAAATTGAATTCCTAGGACAAAATTATTAATGTGCAGATTTTGCTGAAATCATTGTCCTTGTTGAAGAAATTTTTCACTGAGACTCTTCCATTGAATCGGAATTTTTGCTTTGGCTTTATTTGGCGGGTTGAGGATTTTTTTCTCCTGAAAATTGATGAGAAAAAGCATTTTTTCTTTTGCCAAGTTGTAAAATATGAGGACACATAGGCATCTGTTAAAACTGTCATTGCTCCAGAGAATTCTTTGGAGCTGCAATGGTGCCTGCGTTTGTCACATTGCTCCCTTCCACCAGTAGTTAGGGGTTTCTGTAACGATCAATTAGTGTGCATGCAATATGTGTGATTTGGCACGTGCCCCATATGGAATTATGCCTGACTTATCCTGTAGATTGCCCTAGAGTTGTCTTCTGAACTCTGAAGCTCATTTTTTAGCAGTCAGAATTGTAGGTTTCTGATATTACAAATAAATGCAAAGTTCTAAGCACCAGCACTGCACTTTTCTGTTTTCTTTTTTCTATTTTTTTTTTTTAAACAGTTTAAAGAGTAACTCCTTTCAATTGTCCATCTGGAAAACATTGATTTGCATCACTGAGAATACAATTTTTTCTACCAACAGGCACAATTTTCTATATGATCAAAAAGCAAAGGCAGTTAAAATGATCTTCAATAAGATGAAAGTTTTGAGATACCTAAAAAAAAAAGGAGAAATTCCTCCAGTCATGTGTAAAGGAGGGAAGCGTATTCACAGAGGTACACACAGAGGTTGCAGATCCAAGGTTATCTCTATCGGTCACCTCTAGTGTATTAAGAGGTTTTTAATTACATTAGTTTCAATTACATTAGTTTCATTACAAGTCTGTATTTCTCCACTGAAATTTAAAGTAGGACTTTGTATCACTGAAATAAATTTCTTACTGTTTTTATTTATTCACATTCTTCTTTGATTCTATCATGGGTTTGTTTCTTTTTTTCAAGAGCAAATGGGATATTTTTACTATTGATGATTTTTAACATGAATAACTTGAAATATACAAAAAATACCATCAGGCTTTTAAAATCTTTCTTGCTTTATTTAGAAAGAAAAACACTTTTAAATGCATACATGCTTACTGTTTAAACATCACTGTGTTTGAGAACAGTAGGGAATACTATCAAAGGTCTAAGCTTTAGGAGTAAATTAAAGTTACCCTTTAATTATTGTCCTATTAAGGTTAGTACTTTCTACTGGCAGGCCATTAAAAGTCTCATTTCTGTGCCTGGTCTCCCAAAGTAGGGACCACACACTCAGATGACTGAAGAAGCTGCCATGCCCTGATCTTTGTCATACTACACCTGCTACCACTTGCAACTGTGCTTTATCTTAAAATTGTGTTCTGGTATTTAATGTGTCCCTGCAAATATACATATGTGGACTCAAGATTACAAGATTATAATAGTGGTTTTCACCATACCACAACAAACCAAGCTAGAACTGTGTTCTTGGCATGTGTGCCTTTTTACTGCCTTAGTTTTGGCAAGATTTTCATGCGTCTTTTAAAAATTTGTATGTTTTTTTTTGTTGTCCTTGTGCTCATAAATCTCTGTATGAATGTGTCTGTAGTCAGAACAGTCATCTTAAATACCATTTACTGAACAGGAAAGCTTTACAGCTGCAGAACTTTGCAGTATTTCTTTGAGTATCTTTCAGAGTCACAGCAGGATAAGTTTGTCCCACTATGGATTTTCCATCAGCAAACTCTCACCCACAAATAGATGCTGCTCTGGCATAGGAGGACTGTGAGCTCAGTTGCCATCTGCTCTCCTGCTGTCCAAGCAGCTTCATCTCTGGCACCTCTTCCATCAGAAGTTTGTGCAGTCTTAGACAGTGAACATCCAGAAACTATGTTCTTTATCCAGAAGTCCTTCCATGATTGGTTACCCCCTGGAGAAGATGCTAAGCCATTCTTCTGTATCACAGCAGGCAAAAATTCTGTGAAGATCTTGGAACACATTGTGGATGGGATATAATGTGTGCTAGAAGGATGAAGAAGATTTAGGGAAAATATGAAAAACTTGCTTTGAAGTTCCAAAGGCTACCATGTGTAATACGTGCTCCCCACACTGGTTGAGGAAAGATGTTTGCTCCTTTACATCTTATAAAATGCACTACGCATTTTCTGAGTGGTGAGGAATTTTTCCAAGTGATTTGAAGTCAGGACAGGAATCACCATGGGGAATAATTCACAATCCTGCTGGAAGTCATTCCTACATCAAGGATAAAGTGAGCTTCTGCAAAAGAGAGTGAGTTGCTCAGAAGACTGATCTCACTTGAGGTAAGGAGGAAGTTTGAGACCAAAAGATGGGAGTAAGAGGACCTTCAATTATTTGATTCAATTATTATATTTGTGTGTTTGATGTGAAACTTTAGCTTATTGCCTTTTTCAAAAATCTTTGTAAACCAACTGTGCAATCCTGCTTAACTATACTAAATGCAATACTTTGATTTTTTCTCTTTATTTTTTACCATGTTAAAAAAAAGTCCTGCATTACCATTGCACTACCATTGGCTCTGCTGAACATATGTGGTATACGTACAAAAAAATACCCCAAGGAAGCAGTCCTCAAAATAATTTATTGTCAAACTAGTGCCCAGAAAACTATTAAATCAATCTTAAAACCCAGTTATCTAAGAAAGGTCCTAAATGACTTCCACATTTAAAAATGGAATAGTGCAATGTTAAGCTGTTACATGTGCTACATTTGGTTTTAGGTACACAGGAAGTTTGACAGAATCTACTAAAGGCGTGAAAATATAAATGGCTTTTTAAGTACGTTTAAAAAAAAAAACATGATGAAAGTGGAAAGGTTCTGTCAAAATGAAAAAACGGGAAATAAATAAGAGAATTATTCTACTCCTCTAACTTGTAAAAAGAAGCTAAATTATAGCTAATAAGTTCCCATTTGCCTCACAAACATGCATTAATTTTTTTTTGAGATTTTAGTTCCTTATTTTATAATAAGAAGTGCTTTGTATCACTGACAGCCATCAGAAATTAGTTATTTTTTTATGCTGTTGAGATGCAATCTAGCTGGATTTTGAGGCCCTCCTTGCCTTACTTTGTTATGATTGAAATGTAGTGTAGAAATAATTCAAGGGTTACCACCTATCCAGATATGTTAATGAAACTTTAATAGTAAATCAGTGGAGAAGCACTTGAAAAAAAACTAGAAGAGAGGGGTAAGAGTATAAAGAGAAATAATATTTTGAAACAAATTGGAATTCAATGTGAATATGTGTGGAAAATCTCTCAGAAAATGCAGCAGCTGAGAGTCAGTTTCCTGGATGGTGGCGAGAAACAGCTCTACAGTTCTACCCAGCTGTTGGGCCAATGTAGCAGAGACTACAAAATTCGCTTTACTTCTCCACAGTTCCATGTCCCTGCTGGCTTTCTCAAGGAAAATAGAGAGTCTGAGAATTGACATTAAAGTAGGTTTTAACTTTAGGAAGTACCAGATCTAGACATAAGAGAACTTTCATCTAGTGATGGATAGTTCTCACTCTCATTAGCTCACAGCATTACCTTTTAAGCTCTGACAGGCTTTTACCAGCCCCAGCAACCAGTGGCTCAGACTGGTTCTTAATTCTTGCTTCTGGAAAAAAAAACCAAAAAACAAAAAAACAGAAAAATATTAAAAAAAAAAAATCCCACGAGTTTATTTTATATCACTATGACATCTCAATATGGTGAAATGGCTACAAGTAATACAGCTAGATATGAAATGTGTTCAAACCAGAAGACCCGATTCTAATTCAGATTTTGGAAAAGACTGTTGTAAAAACAAGCCCTTTCCTCAAAACTAAATGCCTCAAAAAGAGTCATTTACCTTCCAAAGTGGTATAGCACATATGAGGTCATTAGTGACTTAACCCACCATCTTCCATGACCTCAACAAGTCCAGTGTAAAATAAATGAAGACTCCTTTTTACATTTTTTTTTAAATTCAAATCTAGTGCAGAGCAGCACTAGAAGGCAGAATGATTGGCTTTATATCATATTTCCTCCTTAGAAACACAAAAATCGGAAAGGGCTCTTGGATTACTGAATTCACAAGCATCCATGTCAGAAAATACTTCCCATAACCTATTTCTAATCCATCATGGAAGTAAAATGAGGATATTTATTTTTTCTCATACTGGTGATCATACTGAATCCCACACCTCTGAGGGAGGTCCAGTGAAGACTTCTGTTGTCAGACCTCTGTGGTAGGCTACAAATTTGTGCCTTCAGATCCCCAGAATGGTCAGAGAGATGGAGCACCTCTTGCATGGGAAGAGCTGAGAGAATTTGTTTTTTTCAGCCTGGAAAAGAGAAGGATTTGGGGTGACCTAACTGTGGCCTTCCAGTACCTGAAGAAAGCTACAAGGAAGATGGAGAGGGAATTTTCACAAGGACATGTAGAGACAGGACAAGGGGCAATGACTTTGAACTGAAAGAAGGCAGGTTTAGATCAGATACTAGGAAGAAATTGTTTACCTTTGGAGGTGGTGAGGCCATGACACAGGTTGTACAGAGAAGCTGTGAATGCTTCATCCCTGGAAGTGTCCAAGTCTAGGTTGGATGAGGCTTTGAGCGACCTGGTCTGGTAATGGTGTTCCTACCCACGGCAGAGGGTTTCGAACTAGATGATCTTTAAGGTCCCTTTTGACCCAAACCATTCTGTTATTCTGTGATATTTTTTAGGTCTGGAAATTCTGTTGTACGTCCTTAAGAAATCCCTTCCAAACAACAAGAACGACAGTAAGAAAAGAAAACAAGGCCCCAAACCTTTCTACAGTGGTATGCTCTGTATGAATACAAGTAGGATAATTCTTCAAGAAACATTTAAATCAAAAAAAGTGGCATAGTTTGTGGAGAAAATATAATACTTCATACATTAATATTTTAATATTTGTAGCTCCAGGCCAAAGAAAATAGAATAGAGAGCACATCAACTCTTTTGTTGATTAAAACCCATGAAGCCAGCAGACATATTCCCAAGGTTAAAATTCAGGTCCAGATTTATGTGCTCACAAGTTTACAGGTACTTGACTGGATAAAGGGTGCTTATTTCAACCTGTAAGTTGAAAATGGAAAAGGCTTGATGACCTTGAACACACCAGAAAAGGCTTCCATTGAAATCTGAGTAAAAATTTTTATTGATTTTCTTTTTTTAAATTCTGATATAATCTACTGTAAAAAAAATTGAGCTATGTTGAGATCCTGTTTTTCCATTTTTCATAATGCAAGAATTGAAAATACAATGAGGACAACTGAGGCAGTGCTCAAACTATGTTTTATTTTCTAAGTGGATAAAGCACTGAGAGCGTTGCTTCTTCATTTTCCTATATGCCATACAAAAATTAATCATATTTTTTACAAGATTGTCTGTATTTTCTTTTGTTTCAATGTCCCAAATTCAAATGTGGACGCAAATACAGAGTAGCAATATTCCAAAATTAGCATGAAAGGAAAATGATAGTTAAATATCTTCTCTGTTTCCAAAAGCTTGCAATAAATAGATTTTCTCTTTAGGACATCATAGTTTTAGAAAGCAGGAAGAAGCTGGAAAACAGCCATACACATGACATAATTCCCTCAAAGACTGGAAGGTGTCCAGATAGGAACATCAAGAGGCTTTTAGTGTTGTTAAATTAGAATTAATTTCCCTTCTGGGAGGGGGCTAATTTGCAAGCAGAAAAGAAAAACAAGCTGCAGTAGAGATTATACCTACTAGGTATGGCATAGTTGATTACTGAATTTCTCCCTTTCCAACCCTTCTCAAGATATCACTGCTATGAAATAAAAATAAACACATCTTTAATTAAACAAGTCCATTGAAATGCACTTTTTGTTTGGTTTTTTTTTTTTTTTTTAATTTTTTGCCCCAGAAGTTAACTTAGACAATATAATAAAAATGGCAATAATTATAATAAGCTTTCTTCAAGTATATTCAATTAATTATTTCATGTGGATTCAGGAACATATCTTAGAATCAAGGAGAAGGATGTTTCAAGAAAGACTTTTAGTGGAATCAAAATATAGTATGTATTTGCATTGCACAGTATGAAGGTTAAAAGGTTTCCTTCCATACCTGAAGGATGGAAGGATGGTCCGGAGGGACCTAGACAAGCTCAGGAGGTGGTCCATGGAAATCTCTTGAGGTTTAACAGGACCAGGTGCTGGTGCTGCACCTGGGTCATGGCAATCCCTGGTGTCAATCCAGACTGGAGATGAGCAGATGGAGAGCAGCCCTGCCCAGAAGGACTTGGGGGTGCTGGTGGAGGGGAGGCTGGACATGACCCAGCCACGAGCACTCACGGCCCAGAGAGCCAAACGTGTCCTGAGCTCATCCAAAGCACTATGAGCAGCAGGGAGGGAGGAGATTCTGTCCCTCTGCTCTGCTCTGCTCTGCTCTGGTGAGAGCCCACCTGCAGTGCTGCATCCAGCTCTGGGGTTCCAGCACAGGAAGGACATGGACCTGTTGGAGTGAGTCCAGAGGAGGCCATAGGGAGAGAGCACCTCTGCTATGAGGAGATGCTCAGAGAATTGTACAGCCTGGAAAAGGGAAGGCTTTGGGGTGACCTCTTTGTGGCCTTCCAGAACCCTGAGGGAAGCTACATGAAACATGGAGAGGGACAATTTGCAAGAGCATGTAGTGACAGGCCAAGAAGAAATGGCTTCAGACTGAAGGAGCCTAGATTTAGATTAAATATTAGGAAAAAAATTCTTTCCTGTGAGAATGGTGAAGCACTAGAACAGGTTTGCCCAGAGAAGTTGTGGATGCTCCATCCCTGGAAGTGTTCACAGCCAGGTTGGAACAGTGTGGTCTTTGAGGTCCATTCCAACCCACGCCATTCTATGAAAATTATATGATTCATTGAAAATGCTGGCAAATTAGCCATGAGAGTCTCAGTTTTTGCGCCTGCTAGCTAAAGCCTAACCAGAGTGCCAAAGTTAAGATACACTGGTGTGAACATTTAGATCTGGAGGTCCTTTCTGTCCTTTCTACCTGAAGCTTTCTGAGCAGATACACTTATATGGTGAGTAGCTAAAGGTGCATGTTGAACCATGCAATGGCTGTCAACAGAGCAAACCAGATAGCTGCAATCAAAGGGTTTTCAGGATCTTATGGTCTGTATTAAATTCTCCTCCTGTCCCCAGACCTCTAACATCTTTCAAAAGTGTAAGAATGAAACACAAAAAATAAGACTCTTACTTATATTTATTTTTCCTGCTTTTATTCTAATAAATTACTCAACTGAAGATGAAGGTATATATATTGAGTATGTTTTGTACAGCTTTGTATGGTTTCAGTTACCATCCTGTCACCTTAATTCCTTGATATAACTCATTTAAGGTGCAAAACCAGATGTTGTCCTGTCCAACATGTGACCACATATTGCCCTAAAATGCAATCTGACTCTGGTTTCTCATGTCACCATCTTCAACATACTAACAAGGGGTCTGGATATTTAATGATGTGTGTGTGTTTTAAAAACTCTTCCTAAATTTATGTTTTTATCCACTCATGCAAATCTGTCTGCCTCCAGCATAATTTTATGGGTAAAAATGAAAGTTTAAATAGGAGATGACATGATTTTGCAAGTGTACCTGTGGATACAGGGCAATATAGCATCCTGTATTTGGCAGGTGTGAATGATGAGTATAAAGGATATGTACCCTGTAAATATCAGAAAATGTGGTACCCTCTAAAATTTACTTCTGTGTTACTATTGACTTGATTACTTGTGTTATTTAGATTCAGGAATTGAGTAACTTACTACTCAGTGAAGGAACGAGACACTTAGGTAGGATAGTTTCATGTTTTGATTGTGAAATATGACAGCACTGTGTTTTAAAGGCTGTCTGAAGGAGACAGGAGAAATAAGAAGAAAAAAACCCAAAAATATAAATCAATGTGAATAAAAAAAGGATATCCTTGCTCTCATCAGCATCTAATAAGGAATTAAATTTTACTTTCTTGATTTACAGGCAGTCAAAATGTCATATGTGTAAAGAAAAAGCCAAACAGCCCCAGCTCTCAATCTCTACATAAAATTACTCTGTGTTGAGATAAAAAAGAGAGGGTTTCTACATCAAAAAGCCATTACACATCGTACCTGATGTGTTACAAAACCAAGATCCCTAATTATAAAACAGAAAGTTATGTTTTCAAAGATTCTTTCTTTTTTTCTTTCAGTCAAAACTAAAAGGATGGGAAGATGACCCTGGCAGCCTTCAAGAAGGGCTTCTAAGTAGAACAAGACTTGCATTTGTGTAAATAGGATCTGTCCTTCAAAATTCACTTTTCAAAACCAAGTAGATATTGAAATGAGCAGGTTGACAATATGCAGTCTATCAAGTAGTGTCTGATATTTTTCTGTAGAAGAGGTAATGGCTGGGAAATCTGTCTCTATTACTGCACCCATCCTCGGGAAAGCCAGAATTATCTGAGACATAATGTTTAATGCTAGAAATTAACTCCATTCATTTGGAAAATACCTATCAGCTCTGTATTTTGTTGCATACTGTAATTACAAAGTTAATTTTGCAAATCTCATAAGCTGAGCACTTTGAAGATTCATTTGAATTCTTTAAATGCTGGGCCTAATAATGTTGCAGATATTTTGAACAACTTTATTAAACTGAAGAAAATTATTCTAAAGACTTTAGAGATGGAAAAAAAAACATTTAAAAACTATTTCTACTTTTCTGGCACTAAAAAGAATAGATCTAGGGATAAATAGAATAAAATTTTGAAGGAAATTAATTCTATCTAAAATTGATAATACATTAATGGATCTTATATTTCCTGTTGTCTAGCTCCTGTTTTATGTAATAGAAAATATTTTAAAATCTATGTTGTTTTCATTCTTAACCCTCAACAGAACTGAGAAATGTTGCTGAAAGGTCTTGGAAAAAAGAAAGGTGATTTACCTTCTGTCCTTGGAAAGGAAAGGATGCAAAAACATAAGTCATGCAGCCACAGGAGATTAGGATGTCAGGTTTAGCATCGACCACCTGGGTTCTGATACCAAAGCCACTGAAAGGAATGCAATAACTGAAAATGGGTGACAATATCTTTGGGCAAAACTTGCATCTATGCACAAGAAGTTGGAAGGCTGTTTCCTGTAGCTGCTGTTCAGAAAGTCTTTTAGATTTAGGTGACATACATGTGGGCAGAGACATATCCAGGTTAAGAAATAAATAAGCCTGAACATAATCCTTATGTCTATGCTAAAAATATCTTTTTATTGACAGAGATTCTCAACTACTGGTTGAGAAATCAATATTTGTGTTAGTATCACCCATAATATTAATATATGAGCAGAATTAAAAATGAACATTTAAAAGCTGTATATTTTAAGTGACATGAAATTATTCCTAAATTGAAATAACTACTTGAATCTACTAGGTCTGCATGCATTTTCACTGGAATACCACAGCTAAGAGCTGTAACATTCTCTGATTTATTATGTCTTGCCTTGTAGTATATAAGATGGAATTTTAGATCTGTGGAGAAGCTTAGTATCTCAAGTGTATTAATATCAGAAGCAGAATTTATGAGGATACTTGAAAAGCCATACAAAGGGTGTTACAGAGGAGCTTTGAAGGTTTCCTCCAGCCTTACTCATGCAAGAGTGGCCCAAAAAACTGGCTATTGAAGCACCACAAAGCTGCACAGGAATCAAAGCTGAGGATTTAATCTTCAGATGGAACTGTCTAGTTATGATCAGAGATATTCCATGAACATATAATTAGGGAAATGCTGAATTCTGTTATGTTGGTTTTCACTAACCATCAGAAGACTCGACAAGGATGATATGAGTATGAAGAAGGAGATGTTGAAAGCAGCACTTGCAAAGAGATTGGGCTCTTAACTCAAGAGCAAGAGCCCAGCAGAGCTGGTAGCTGGGTTTTGCATTGCTCATATAGATCAGAAAGCCCAAGGCTATAGGTCCACGGTTTTTTTCTGTTTCAGTGGCTCTTTCTTTATGACACTGGATCCCATTAAGAGGAATGAGAGCCAGAAAATGGCTGTGCATTATCTGTGTAGGCTGGGAGAATAATACCTGAATTAAATAAAAAACCTTTCCCCAGCCAAATGACCTCTGGGCAGCAAGGAATCTTTTTCAGAGGGAGTTTTAGGAGGATTTTTTATTTTTACTTCTAATGAACGGTGACCCCAAATTTCACAGTGTTTGCTGTTGCCTTTTGAGAAGCATGATTTTTTTTTAATGCTTTTAAAACAGGTTCTAATCTTTCAGCATTATGGGAGTTCAGCCTACATCATGAGGTATGCTTTACAACCTAATACTCCTCTGTTCATCCCTTTCCTAGAGGAGAGTTCACAGCTTGTGGGATTTATATGCTATGCAGGAATTAAGAATGAAAGAAGCACAAGTAGTTTGAGATTGTTTGACAGTACCAATCTTCATGTGGCTGGAAATCAAGGAGGCCTAGCCATCCTTAAATAATGATTTCTGAGGTAGTAATTTCTTCTGTAACTTTACAAAAAAATATATATGTATATGGTACATAAAATTTAGAGTCCTTGATGCTTTGTGCAGACCTCTCTCAGAGCTGAGATATGCAGAGGTTTTCTTGTTCTGTCTGTTGTGGCCATGTGGCCATGAAGGAAATATGACATGAACAAAACAAAACCACTTGCAGCCAAGCTTGAGAAAATCTCTAAGCCTTAGTGGCACAGTTAGAGCAGCAGAGCTAAATCAAACAAAGCCATGTAGGAATTGTTATCCACCTATAACCTGGTTATTCTGTCATGATGTTGGGGAAAGGGCACTGCTAAATTTTTTAGCTAGGAGTAATGAGATCCACAGCTATGGAAAACTTTGTGCCAAGGACCTGGGGTTTTACTAAACAGGTATTTAAACAAATACTGCAAACTCGTAGTTATGTATGCTTATAGAACAGCTTTTTACCACTTCCTCTCATTTTTTCTTCTTTTACTTTTTTTCCTCTAAATCCTCTTTTCTTGCCTTTCTTTCATGAATGGTGCTGCAGTTATTTAAGAATTTTGAAGTACACCTTGTTTTCCTGAAGTTTAAATTTGGTTGACAAAGGGATAAAAATCTCCTTAAAAATAAGAAAAAAAAATCTGCTTTGCTAGATCAATTCTAATTTAAAGGCACCAAACAATGTTGCACTTCACACTTCAAAGGAAGTTAATTTTTAAATACGTTCAGCCCAGCATTCCCGTCTTTCTAAGAATTCAATTACAGATATTGTCAGGCCAAAACATTCTTTCTTGACAAAATCTTGCTTTAGTGTAAACCTAATTTTCATTCTCATGGTGAAGGGAGGCAGCATTGCATGTTGTCCCAAATGGAGATGAACGTGTGACAAGCTGGGAAATAAGTGGAAATAAAATCAATTTTTCCCTATTAGTGTCAAATTAAAAGCAAAGTAAGCTGTAGAATTTGCAGTAGCAGAAGTGACAATTGAAACAAATGTCCTGAACAAACAAACAAGACCAATTTTAATTCTGTTAGGTAAGGGGACCTTTGTTGGTGGTGATCTTAAAACGCACAAAGGAGTGTCTATACAAATTTCAAACCAGCAGTCTGAAGCTAAAAATATAAAAATAGTGAAATTTAAAGGAAACTTATTTTTACAGAGTTTTAACTGTTAATACAGACCTATATAAATGTCACTAATATTTGCATTTGAGGGTATCAGTAAAAAATTTTGCTGTCTCTTTTGTTTTAATTTGAAGTCTCTTTTCACATATTCAAAGAAGTCTTTATATGAAAAAAAAAATAGCATAAAAATCTGGTTTCTCTCTCATTCTTTCTCCTTTCACTTTCCCCAACTTCTTTTCCCTTCTTGTAATTCTCTTAATTCTCTCTAAGTGCCTTGAGGACTTTAAATATGTTTTTTAGCTGTCTGCTTTCCCTTTTCTCTGGGTCTTTCCCTGTTTGTGGTGCCTGATGCTCTCCCTCCCTACATTAATTTCTCTTAGTTGACAGCTTTCTGTGCTGTGGCTCATGGTTCTGGCTGATGCCTTCAGTCTTTCACTGAACAATAACAAAATTTAATTTCCTGGCTTTGCTGAATACGTACCCAATTTAATATAAAATATATTCACAATGTATTCTTTCAAAACTGTAGAAAATATTGGACCAGTGGTTCTACAATTTTAATCTACTTCTCTCCCTCCCATTACACCTAAAACAGAAAAAAAAAAGGCAACATATGCAATGCAAAATGTTAAAAAATAGGGAAATTTTTAAAATGCTGTTCATGACTGGAGAAACTTTTTCACTATAAATGTAGTTGTTGCATAATTAATATAAACTGACATAACCAACATTTTGTAATTAGATTCTTTATTAATAAATTCTAATTGTAAAAACACATGGATTTAATTGACATTTAACATGTTAGCTATTGCAAGCTTGATATCAATTAACACACTTATCAAATGTCAATTACCAGTTTTTCAGTTTTAATTGCTGTGAAATTGACTTGCCATGGGCTACCTTTTTAAATGTTAATGTATTAGCAGTGTTCACAGATTTGATGTAATAAATACAACATCTAATGTACACTTATTGCTTATGCAATTTGACTACAGTATCTGAAAAGTTAAGTGTATTTTCTTCATACTTATTAAACAACAGTAAGAAGCCTTTTACTCATTAATTTACCATACACTTAAACTTATGCCACTTAGAAATAATTATCCCACCGTATTCAGAATAGTTAGGCAGATAGTCAGGTCACCATTTTAAACCAGCATTAGATTAGAACTATTATTAGAACTATTTCTGAACAGTGTGTTGTGCAGCCAACTTGCTTTTTAATAGAGAATTCTCCATACACCTCCTGTATTTCCTTGTGTAACCTGTATAAATTAAGACTGGGTTATACTCTGAGTTCATTTGAAAAAAGAGAAAAAGAAGCTAGGTAGTCCAGCTAGCGATGATGATCCTGTCAAGTGAGCTGAATAAATGTGTCCCCTTACTTATGGCCCTGCTGATGGCACTGGGCCATAGTGCTGATATAAGATTTTGGCTGCCAGGAGCAGTTTTGGCTTGACAGCTTTGTCATTGGCATCGTCTTAAAGGATGAAATTTCCATGGTGTATAGAATCATTGTACTAAGCTCATCCATAGCATTTCATTTTAATCTGTAGAACTGACATGCTTTATGAAGCTAGGCACTATCCTCATTTTAATGGAGAGGAAAGTGAGATGCAGCAAGGTCAAGTGGTTTGCCTAAAGTCCTGAAACTTGGCAGTAGCAGAAGCAGGGAAAATAAGTTCTGGTTCAAGTTACATTTTTTGGAGCAGCAAGCGGATCAGGCTTTCCCAAAGGCAGTGTATAGTGGTGATGGATGAAAGGAGCGTTAATCACAGGCCTCCTGGAAAGGAGGGATGCTTATTTAGCAGAATAGAATGAATATTTAAAAAGGCCTTTCAGAGTATTGTAGAATAAATGCATATATCTGTAAGTTATTATGGCTTAAGGGCTAGCTATTAAGTGAAAGGATCAATGCATCAAATAGTCAATGCAGAACTTTTTGGGACTATAGCTATGTGAATCATGATCTCCTAGTCTGCTAATGAAACATGCAAAGTCAGAGATCAAACTTTGCATCAGACTAAGCTGCAGGATTGGAGATCTCTTCCTCCTTTCTGCCCCCAAATAAGAATGACCTGCACTGCTGGAAAAGGTATGTTTAATTATTAATGGGAGCTAACTCCCTCCTCAGCCAGCCCCAGCAGAAGCATCTGGCCCTCAGCATGCCCTGAAAACCATGATCAAAATGAGATGTTTTGATCAAGAGTTAGGTAGAGCATTTAGAGCAGCACTTGGCCAAAAGAAGTCACTTCAGGGCTCTCTCCTGAGTATGCACTGGCTGAAGGGTTCTGGTTCCTTCATGGATTGTAGCTCTATTCAGACCAAATGAGATAAAAATCCCATTTTAAGCAGCATGTATGAGCTGGTGGCCCTGCCGGATCCAATAAAGATGCTTCTCTGTAAGAGTCAGGAAGTAATACTGTTCAAACATATTCTTTAATTACCAAAAACTAATAGTATGCAAAAAATGCACAAATGTTAACTTCATCATTTCCTCATATATGGACATTTTTTCCTGCAGGGCCAGGAAACTTGTTTCACTTCTCTATGTGAGGATGGAGTCGCTGGGGTGAATCTGCAATAACTGATGATATCTCCTTGTAGACTTCCAGGCTATTGCCCCTGCTGACAGGAGGATCCCACCACTGCATTTCCCATTAAAACCCAGAGCTGGTCTGCTAAACTGCTGATAGATCATCTCTCTTGCAGTGCTTCCCAGTGAGAGCCAATCCCCACCCTCCCCACTAAAGAAAGCATCTGTGGGCATATAAGGCTTCAAACACAAAAAGAAAGGGAATTGGAGATATCGGAAGTGACATTTATGATGCCTTCCTAAAGATCAACAGCTCCTCCCTCTACTGATAAAATAATATCTTAAATGATCCTCCTGTTTTCTCACTCATTGCTTTTACAGGTTCTGTGCTGTGACTGCATGTGAGAATTGTGAAAGAGGAATGTAATGAATTAATGAAAGAATTGATTCTAAATTAATGTATTATCTCCTTGCACTCTTAGGAGTCTCTGGGTGCTAATAGAGTTTCATTATATCTATTAGTTTACTATAGCAGTTTGATTGCTATTACTTTATTAAATATATTTCAGGGGAAAAAAGTATTCCCCAACAGTGTCAAGTCAAAGAATAATATTAAACCCCAACTCTATAGTGCTCTTGTGTCTCTGATTATTAAGAATCATGTTTCATCTGAACTTTTTTAGTGGAGTTATGGAAGGGAAAATGTTGAACTGCCATTGACAATGAGTACATTTAATTAGAATGTCCCTCTTTCCCTGTTCCTTCCAAAAATGTCTCAAAGACTAGTATAATTTAAGATTTTATTTCAAGATAATATAATAGAAAAAGTGGAAGGCACTAGACTTACTGGCTGAAAAAAGGATTGCATATCAGGCAAGAATTCATGACAAATGCACATGGTGTAAGATGATATTTGGCATTTTGGTGGTTTATATGGTTTTTTTCGTCTTTATTAAATATTTTTGTTAGGAAAGAAGAAAATAATACTGTCTTTACATTAAATATACCATAGTCTTGAATATTTATACTGCATGCATGCCAGTAATATGAAAGGAAACATGTCATATCAATATATATATCATCTATATATCTATATATATGGAGATCTCTCTCTATCTCTTTATATATATGTATCTACACATATATTATGATGCAAGATTTTAAAAACAATTGCAACTAGCAAATGACATGCTGGGAAGATTTGTGATAAGTTCTCAGAGTTTATAGGGTAAACCACTTATAATGTGAACTTTTGATTGACTCCCTGGCATTCTCTCATCTAATCCATCTCTCCTGAGACTTAATTTCACGCTCCAAACAGTGAGCAGCTTCAGACAGCTGCCATTTAAAAATAAATGAACATAAATAAGCCATCAATAACAAAGTCCTTCCCCTCTCCTGACCACCACACATAAGCTCACCCTAATGAGAAATGGCTGCTTTTTCCTTCATATGCAGAATTTCTTCCCAAATGTAGGCAAAATCCAAGCATATAATATCTTTGCTCATCTCATGCCTGTGGTCTGTCACTTTAAATGGTGCATAAGCTTCTCTGTTGCATACTGAATCTATGTAGGGGCTGCAGATTGGTGAGGTTCACTCCTAGGAGAGGAAGGTACTGACAAAGGGAGCATGAGTGATCTCTGTTCTCTCTCAGATTGCTTACATCTTCAGAAGGTCCCAGTTCACTGTTCAACTCATCAATATTCTGATCTTTACCTGCAGCTTCTTTTTACTCATCCTCTTCTCCTAATTTTTTCTAGCACATGTTAGCATGTACAGACTGTGAATCATAAAATGTTGTGCTACAGAGGAGACTCCAGGGTTTCTGGTAAGACAAACAGCCCTTGCCAATGAAGTCACCTGAGGTTTCTTTCCATAAGTCTGGCACCATTGGAAAACTGGTTTACATTCCTTGGGGAGGGTCAGTGAGTTTCACTGTGAACACGGAGAAATGCTGCATCAAGGATAGCCATGGAAATCATACTTGCAATGACCTTTTGGAATTTCTGGCAGAGTAGGTGACTTGGATGGAAAGAGTGTCATTACCAGTTTTCCTGAATTCCCTGTAAATCCTGATGGTTAACAAAATGTTACTCTCACAGCATGTCTTATGGCAGGACTGAGTGTCCACCTGTTTCAGAATGGACTTTTAGAAATGTGCTGCAATAGAAATGTTTCTACCAGCACTAATTAAAGAGAATAAATATCTTTGATTTTTGTCCCTGGAATAAAATTGGAATGTCGTAAAACATCATTGTCTCCCCTGAACTTGATTTTCATATAAACATTAGACACCTGAAAGCCTGCTGGCTATACAGGCATGGGGTGCCTCGCATCTTTGAAATTTCTGTGATGAAGTGTATAGGCACAACACAGTTCTATTGTACTTATGTTGAAAATTAGTTAAATGGTATATGGTTCACGTGCTATATGAAATCTACTTATATTCAGGAAAAATCAACTTCTAATTCCAAGATGCTTCTATTCAGCAAAAATTTCTTCTCTATTCTTTTCCCAATTAAATAGGGCATTGTTTTAAAGGATGTTTGGAAATTGCCATCTTCCTTTTCTCACATATCTTACACAATTAGTCCGATACAAACTGTCCATTCATGTTCATCAAAGAAACAGAATTTTCTTTGCCTGTTCTCAGTATATGTAGTTAGGATGGCTCGTAGGAGATGTGATCCTTAAATTCCTGGCCTTAGCACTAAACCAGATGAAGTAATTTTATCCATTCCTTCTTTGCATTTTTATAGACCAAATAAAAAGTACATAAATTTTGTTTTGCTGAAGATATAATCACAGCTATAAAAAATTTATCACTAGACTCAGTAGCATAGTCCAAAGTGCTGGGACTAGAGAAAGCAATAATATACAAGCAGCCCTTCTTTACTTTTACAATTTATTAATATTGTTGTTTAAGTACTCATGGTAATTTTACTGGAAATAGAGCTATAAGTGTGTCAGAATATTAAAATGAAAGAAAGCAGAAGTTTATAATTTACTTGCATGTATAATCTTGGGCCTGTTGGGGCATCAGGTTATGGAAATAATAATAAAAACCATACATCTCAAAATTTTTTTTTTAATTGAGGGTTTAAATTTACAGCTAAGAAATAAAATTTCTAGAAAATCTAATTATATGTACAAACCTTTTCATCTGACTTTTATTTAAAAGATGTTTACCTACTCAGGTGTTGAGCAAGAAATAAAATAATTAGAGCTAATTTCTAATGAAAGATATCTTAAGTGGTGAAAATGCAGATGTTGCAGAGAATGCTGACTCCTGGTATTTTGTAAGGAATTTTTTGCTAATGGTTGAAATAATTTTTCTAAGAGGCTAATGTGTAATGCCACTCAGTGTTATTGTTTCTGTTAATGATCAATCTTTGAACTATATTTTCTGGGTTATTTACCATTATTTATATTACTGCCAGTGAGAAAAATACCAGAAAATGAAGAATCTTTTGTTACATGATCTGACTTATAGAAATATTAGAAAGGTTGAGACATTTCATGTCTATGTGTCATTTTCAAAAAAATAAGGTGATTTCAGGGAGTTACCAGAAAAGGTATGGGTGTTAAAGCACCAAAATTCTCTGAAAATGGAAATGGCTGCTCTTATTCACCTCATGGTAAGCATGAAAGTAAGGGTGAGGTGTTTTTATGTGCTTGCTGCTGCCCAAAGGCAGACCAAGCAGAGGCTTTGCTGCAAGTCTGGGAACATTCTATTTCAGCGCTAGAAAACTCTGTGTGTGTATATATTTATGAGTAGTGCCCAAAATCCAGAGATTTCAGT
Organism: Ploceus nigricollis; assembly: GCA_013399945.1. Lineage (NCBI taxonomy): Eukaryota > Metazoa > Chordata > Aves > Passeriformes > Ploceidae > Ploceus > Ploceus nigricollis. Next base: position 1,958,925 of record VXBC01000844.1, on the reverse strand, counting down.
ATGTCCTGTAATATTTAAATGATAGTAGAGAGATGCTTTTAACAGCTTTTTATTACTAAGAATTGATTTAAGCTTTTCATATACACAAGTAAGAAAATAGACACCTTAGCCATTTGCATCTAAACTGTAAATATTTGTTATGATTATTTAAAGTTATTTTGTGTCTGAATTTAGATAATATATTTTTTCTTCAACTTTTTTATCACTTTCTGTCCCTTCTTCTACCCTTCTTTTAGTACTGCATGTGTAAAATTCACATATGGATAAAGGAAGTAGAAACCTGAAGGAAAATATAAACAACACAAGAGAAAAACTTCCTTAATCTGAAATATGCATGACAGAAATCCGTACAGTTTTTCTGAATGTGTCTTCATTTTCGTGAATTCTGGCTTATTCTCACGTAGCAGTCAAAAATGCATGGTGACAGACAAACAGAGTGCACAGAGGCCATTACCATGTCTCACTTGAAAGGTGTGTAATTATAGGGCACTAGTTTGCAGCTGAAGGGGGCCTGCTTGACGAGGAATAAAAGTGTGCTTCTGACCATGTTTATCAGATAAAGCAATACCTGATGATATTTTACCTTTTCTATATCTTGCCTACTACAAAACACTGCAGGTATCTTGGTGGTGAGCTGGCAGAAAGTTTCTGACTAAATGAAATATCAATTTATGACATAATGCTGTAAATTGCAACAATTTAGTTTCAAGTTTAGTTTGATCATGATTTGTTGTTCTTTTAAAACAGCTGATTTGTAACAGATTACATCCTTTGAACAGTCATATATAGATTTAAGTATTTTTTCTGCCTGAATCAGATGCAGGGGGAAAAAAAGGTAGAGGGGCACTCATGCATATGCTCCTAACTACATGTTGTAACTTATTCTAGAACAAAATCAGTAGTCCTTGTAGATGCTGGTTTTGTTGGTTGTGGATAAAAATTTGACTGGATCATGGCGGTGGTAGATCCTGTTTGGATCTCAGAAATAGTGACATTTAATTTTCTTCAAACCAAATCTATTTCATGGAACTTTCTAGTTTCAATGCCACTTTCTAGTTTCAATAAACTTGCTTTTTTTATTTTTTTTTTTTTCTTCCCCAAGAATAAACTCTATTATAGGTGCTCCAACAATTTTAGAACAAAATCTGACAATCAGAATTTTAGAACAAGGATGAGGGCAATATTTTCAGTTTAAATATCCTTCACTTTGAAAGAGGACAGAAGAATGTCACTTCATAATTAATTATTATTTCTAAGAAAATATGAAATGTTGAGATTTTAATTGTAGAAGTTTTACATATACACACATGTGTGAACAAAAAGAGGAAGATATATTCCTAAAGCAGTTTCTTATGTTTTTTTTTATAATGAGAAAACAGTCTCATAAGTTTTCATTTTTATTCCAGAAGTAATAGCTATAATTTGTAGCACTATTTTCTCTTCTTAACTACTACACTGGAAAACTGAACACGTCCTTTTGACCTACATTATATTACTGGTGGAAATGCCCATTGATTACTAGAATCAAATTTAAGACTTTCCACCAACAATTAGCTTTTTTTACCCTTGGAGTTTATGGAGGATTTCTTTATCTGTTTTGTGTGTTTTATTTTTTTCTTCTGTTTTCAATATTTCAGTCTCTAGAGAGAAGCAATAGCTACCATCACAAGTGTGAATATATCCTCTTGTCTGGGGAAGAGGTGGAAGGAAGTTAAAGAAAGATAGAAATAGGATAGGCAAACAGATACAAATAAGGCAAATGTTCCCCTGGTGCCATTGTCACCAAATCATTAACAGCATGTAGTACAGTGTTAAAAAGATAGTTTTACTTGAACTATTGAAGCTTTTGTGTAGGGAGATGTAAGAGATGGAAATACCAGGATCTAGTCACCGATGTGAACTGCTGTGAGTGGACATCCTGTTATGTGTAGGATTTGCCAGTGAATTCCCCTCTTAATGAAAACAAGATTTACCCTTGATGAAAATCTGAAAATTATTTTTGGAAAAGCCATTCAGAGTTTTGTTTCTGCTCTAAGGATCTAAAATTGAGAAATATGGCTCAATATCAATAAAGTTTTAACCTCCATGACAACAGATTGATAGTCCTTTATGAATTATCAAATAGATCTGATAGCTCAGTTGTGGCTTATTGTTGTTTCTGTACTGCCTAATTATTCTCAGCTCTATGAGTCAGCAGCAATACTTATTGGTGTATAAGGGAGAGAACTCTACAATAATGTCCCAAGGCAAAAGTGGGATGTCTTGATAATGACCACTGTAACATCACACATTATGCTCATCGCTGTGCTGACCTTTTTTATACATTAAAATTGCCACTGCAGTTGCCATCTTGTCTCAGAATTCAGCTGCTTTCTTCTCTCCTGTGCACAGCCAGTTTTGTGTTTTAATGAAGTGCTAAGACTGCAATTTGTATGAAAAAACAGTTTTAGAAATGTTTTTGTCTTCTTGTTTTAATGTTTTAAAGAGTACATCAGGAAAATTTCAGAATTAACATTGATAAATGTAAAGGAGAAGGAAATGAATGAGCCTTAGTGCTTCAGAGAAAACTTGCTCCTTTTACTATTTGTCAGTACAAAGTTGTATTAGTATCACAGCTTGATGGAGGAAAAGGAGACACACACACAACAGCTTGAACACTGTTGTGTATTTGGGAGTCAGGCTACATTTGTGCTAACAAGTCCAGGATCCCCTCCCAGGTATTGAAACTAATGTGGCATGGAGCTCCTGAGCTGCCAAACCCAAATGACTTTGTGCAGACTGACAGTGGGTGTGCAGCCTGTATTGTTCAGGCCCTGAAGCAGGGCCAGGAGGTGTTTGGGAGAATTTTGGTTGGCAGGAGCCAATTCTACACCAGGGGATTTCTCACAGTTCCAGTGGTACTTGTTTTCCAGTACTCAGCTATAGTCTGTGTCCTAGGAATGATCACTGCCTAGGATGGCATAATCTTCATCCAATGTCCATGACTCATCTGCTCAGGGTGGGATCCTGAAAATATTTCTGTATAAAATCTTGTGATTGTGCCAGTCAAACTCATGCATCACTCTTATGCCATCCGTTTAGTCCTTATTTAACAACAGTCATTTATTCACACCAGACACGTGTCAACCACTTCTTTTCATGCTTGTTCTTATTAGGTTTACTCTTTTTTGCACCTCCTTTTTAGGGTGATAGCCTGAAATACATTATGGTACCAATAAATAAAATCTGAAAGACCATGAGTATAAAGGAAAAAGATTCCATTTGAAGTTAAATTTAGCAGATCATTGACTGGGCTGATTATTTTGTTCCATTTAAGTTCATTTTTCCATCATTCCATAAATATTCCATTTCCCTTTCCTGCTCTGTTCTCCCCTTTTCTCCCAGATATACTCTGATCCTCACCCACTGCAAATTTGTCTTACGAATTTCTAGCACTTTGGCTTCTAATCTTCTTCTATAGACATAATGATTCCATTTCAGTTCCTGTCCTCAATTCTCTTTCTTAATACTTCTTTTGAGTTAATGCTGTTAATTAAGAGTCAAATTTTCTATTTCTTCCAGAGGAAAATTTATTATTTCCTTACAAAAACTGACTGATGCCTTTAGGAAGAGATTGTTTTTTTGAGGTTGCATTTATTAATGTCTCTAAATAGAATTGTCTTATTCAGCTATTTTTTCTTTATAGCAAAAGTGTTCAGGATTTTCATACTATTTTAACATATACAGATCTGGTCCAATACCACTGCTATTTTTTAAAAAAATTAACAGATATATTAGGGAAAAAATATCCCATCTCTTGCCCAGCAATTGCCAAGCTTCTTCTACTGTTTAACAGTAGTCAGGAAGCATCATGCTGACACCAGTAACATTCTTTGTTCTCCCTGTCAGTCTCAGACTTAATTTTTTTAGTCTTCTTTTGTCAGTGTCAAAGCTGGCAGCCATAGCAGAGTGGTCTGATAACCCTGGAAGTCAGGGTTTAGGGGAGCACTACCTTAGGGTGCCTTCACATTTCATACTGCTGCTTCAAGATATGAATGAATTTGTTAATTTAAGATTTTCTTGTACTGTAAGCTTGTCTCAACCATTCAGCAGCAAGTGAAATCCCCTCTAGAAGTTGTAATGTGTAATGAACAATTATGCTTACCTGTCTTTATTAGGCTGTTTCTCCTTTTCCTGCTGTGATGAAAACAGGGAGAGATCTGCCAAATCAGTACTGCAAATCTCAAAGGTAATTAAAACTTAGATTTTGTAAGCAATTTTTACTACTCAAAAAATAACACAGTGAAGTTTTCTTCACACAGTGTTCTGTATTGAATGCTCTTGCCCAGAAAATCTGGATAGACAAAATGCTCTTTAACATTTTCCAGCAACATTTAGATGGCAATTGGAAGTGCACCCATACTATCTGGCAGAAAGTGTTAGTACTTTGAATATGTATCACTTGTTGTTTTCTTCTTTTGTCAGAAATGTTCATTTTTAGCTCTGAAGGAGCCACAGATGCCTCACTGGTAGCTATGAAATATCCTAATAGTCACCAGAAGCAGAAAGGGTTATATTTACCAGGGATGTGGGCCTGAAAACAACCCAATGAGAAGGTGGTAAATAAATAACAGGCATTGCTGGAGAAATGAAATGGGGACTGCAATAACTATGTAATTGTCCCTCCTGGCATTTATATCAAATTACAGTGAAATAAGGGAATATTATTGGAATCCAACAAGCCAGTCTAGTAAGTTTTATTTTGCTTTTGATGTCCATGTTCTAGTACAAATAAAAAGACATCTCTGCCACAAGAAACACCAAACTCTTATAATTGTTTATAGCAAAGTGTGAACAAAATATTTAATGAGGTTATATAATGCCTATGTAAAAGATGCAGCTGTCCATGTTTCTGCTTTCTTCAGTACATTATGTTTATTTATATATTTGTTTTGGTTTCTCCCTTTCATATTGATTGTCTTCTTCCATTTTAGGTTTCGTTACAGTTCAACACATTTTCTCGAATCAAGGTTATTGATATATAGGAAGACAGTCAATCCTAATAATGCCAAACACTGTGCTACATCCCTCAAATAAAACCATTTCCATTCAGGATCAGCCTCTGCAAGTGAAGCCTTTTCTTCATAAACTGAGGTTATGACCCTGATTCAATTTTTACACATTCATGGGACAAAAACAAATATGTGGCCTTGTTTTGATTTTTTTGTTGTTGTTTTTGTTTGGTTTTTTTTAAGAGTTTGGGCAATATTTACTATCAATAGAAACTTTTTTTTGTAGCCAGGGAAACTCATTTTCTGTGACAAGCGTACACTTTTCTGCCAGGTTTACCAATAAATACCACATACTGTTTTGGGCTATAGAGAAAGCAAAGCAGTAAAAGAGCCAATATTTAGTGATCTAGTGCCATGTAAATATCCTGCTTCCCTGTGGAAACAAATTTTGTCATACAGCCCTTTTGGATACGTATAAGAAGATACTACTCTGAAATATTTTGTCATTTCCATGGAAGGAATCAGGGATAAATGAAACAACCTGATCTGTGCACTTGCAAAGGCAACTTACTATATGCAAAAGGTATACTGCTAATTTATCCTGAGTATAAACAAACTCATCACTTAAAAAACTAGGACCCTCTGTAGGAAAGAGAAACGGAGGTAATGGGGAGTTATGCACATAAACATGCCAGCACTGCTTTTACACAGCATAAATCTATTTGTGTTAAACAATTTGGCAAATAATCCTCATATATATATATATACACGCACAAAAGAATAGCCAGCAAGGCACAGGAGAAAATATTTCTATTCAAATATTTTTGAGTTCAGCTGGCATCCAATTAAAATGTCCACTTCTGAGAAATACACAGAAAAGTGTGACTTCCCCTAACAGTCCATTTCTTTACAAACTCTTTGTATTGACTAAGAAAGAACTTTTTTCTTCAGGGAGTCTGTGCACCACACTCAAAATTTATTAAGTGTATGGTAGCAGTAGTTTACTGCATCTCTGGAAGTGGAACAGTCTAAGGAGGACAAGAGACTCCCTTAAGGTGAAGCTTACTAAACTAAAAATCTTCAGTATATTCGTCTCACAGAAATTCCTCCTGCCGACTCCTGATTTCAAGACAGGTTTTAGTCTCTTACCTAATGTTAATTTTAATCACATTTTCCTAGAGCACATTAAAAAACCCCTGTAGATCATCAGCTTTACAGAGAACATTGGCAATAGAAAGTATTTGGTGTTGTTTGCACATAAGAACAAAGGTTTTCTACCATTTTCCCAGTTAAATTTTACCCAGTTCAGATTTCTACAATTTCTTCTTTACTCTTTATTTCTCCTTACTATTTGTAGAGACCCTTCTCAAGAACATTGCCAATTGGCATTAGATAATTGGGATTATGACAGTTTTGCAACAGCTCTGTATCTCATGAAGAAAAGTTCTCCCCCTTTGGTGGCCTGTAAGCACTACCTGAACCAGTCACCTGATGTTCAGCTTGTGCATTTGTAGCTGCTTTTCACTGGTCATAAATCCTTTATTAAATAGTCATTCATGTAGAGCTTATGAAAATAAGTAACAAATAAAATTCTGTAAATGGAAAGAAGACACAATCTTGGTTTTGTTTCTCTTAAAAAATCACAAATATTTATAAAGGATTGTTTGAAATAACTTTACATTAAATTAGTTTTCATTTTTATATGACATTGTGAAATAAAAATATAAAATTCTTGTATTTCGATTTAGCATTTAATTTTTACCTTTAGAAAAGTGCTTTTTTAAATCAAGAGAAGATCTGGTAAATTTTTTTCTCAGCTCCACTATGAACTTATGATTTTTGGTTAATTATTTTCTGTTTTTACATAATTTGTCCTTTTGTGCCTGATTTTCTTATCTGAAAAGCAAAATAATAAGGAAAAAAAAAAAAAAGGAGCTGTACTTCTGCAGTTTGCCCTGGTAGGAAGCTGAAATTCTGCTCAGAGGTTTGCATTGAGAGCCAGAGTCTGGAATAGTTTCTACTTTCTGGACACCAATATTGTCAGAATGTACCCAAAAGCTCAATTAACAAGAAAAGGCATTGTCTAGGGAGCATGTGGTTTTATTAATGCTAATACTGAAAAAAAATTATTTAGAAAGATTCTTGTTTGTTTGTTTGTGTGTTTTTGCTTCCAAGTGTTATTGTATCAGAAGCTAAAGTACTGCTGTACTGTGGTCACTTGGGAACCTTTGGTTTCTTTCAGCTCCAGTCTTCTGGAGTGGCTTCGAAACATCAAAGTCTAGACTTCTTTCTGAGTTGTGCATAAATACAGAAACATCTGATATGCTTTGGCTATTCTCAATTTTACTGGTGGTAAACACAGTAGCTGTGATTGTGTCAGTGTTTATAGTAGGGGGTTACATTACAATGGAAAAAGACAAGCATTGATTTTCATTACATTAGGGTTTGTGGCAAAAAGAACAATATTAATAAAAATATATATATTTATAGAAATCATAAGATTTCTAATGTGAGTGTTTTAAAAAATTAAATCCACACATTTTAATATTCTCTAATTTTATATTGCTTATGGCATCTGAAGAAACTGGAATGGGAGTTGTCATGACACCTTATTGTGTTATTCCAACAGATTTTGACAGTCTTAATAACACTTCTAATACAACCTAGCAGGTTTTCTGTTTTTGACAAAACATGCAGCATGTTCTATTCCTGGCTTTATTTGACTCCTATTTATTAGGATAGTCCAACTCTTATTTAACACAAAATTAATTTCCAGCCCATGCTTTTCTCATTTCCAGATATTCAAAAATATATTTCTTCTATGTCTGGTACATTTTGAGAAAGTCAGATTTCAATTTCAGCTTCATTCATCCTTATAATGAGTAGGACTGTATAGAGAGAAGTTCTTCCCATCCCTTCTAGTTACAGTGCAGAGAAACTAGAAAAGGGGACCAAAAGAATTTGTTCAAACTGAAGAAAATCTGTAGGCACTGTAAGAAGGCAACTGTCATTATCCATCCTTATTACTTCCAATGTCTGGAAATACTGAGGGAAGGACTTTAACTTCCTCAATGAAATACATGATATCTACTCATCTTTGTGACAGAAATAAATATTCCAAGGAAGATGTGTTATGCATTCTCAGAACTGTGGCTGCAAAGGTTTCTTTACAGGTAAGAGATCTTTCAAATGCTAATAAGTAAATTCTTTGGAGAGTCAGGATTAAATAACAGGGTGATGTATTTCAAACTCCTACTGAAAAGTTTAGTGGAAAATGCCAGAGATGATTTAGACAGAGTTTTCTGAAACCAGGGAGTTGTCTGACAACTCTTTTAACAGGCAGATGCATCTGAATGAAAATCAAATGCCAAGAATATCAATGAGTTTTCTGTGTCACACCTTCTGTTTAGATGTTGGGTTTTACTATTTAAACACATAGAACAAGTTATTTCTTTCTGTAGGATTCTGTGAGATGGGAGAATGATGCAGGTGAGAATTGGGATGATGAAAAAATAACATGCAAACACTATAATGGGGCCTTTTTCATGAACATAGCATGAAATCTAGCAGTTAATAAAGAATATGGGGTTTTCTCAATAGTAGAAAATAACCTAGACAAACCACAAACTGGTTGCTTGCTTGCTTGCTTGCTTGAGGTTTTCCTCTCAGAAGAGAAAAATACATCTCACTTTTTCTTTTTCTTTTTTTTTTCAGTCAAGGTTTGTTTTGGTTTTTTGGGGCATTTTTTGGTACAGATCGTACTCCAAGGATCAGAAGATACTGATTACTTTTCAGTCCCATACCTTATCTTTGAGTTTTCAGGAGGGAAATGAAATATTCCTCTCATTTCTTTGTCTTTTAGAAACACATAGTAGAGGAAATAAATCTAATAATAACAGCAATTTTATTTTGATTTTCACTATATTTTCAAAATGTTTTGTAACATGAGAGTACTTGAGGCTTTGTAGCTGGGGTCCAGCGAGATTACCCAGCATCACACAGGGTCAATGCCAAAGCAAGGGCTGCAGTTTTGGCTCTTATTTAGCTGTTTGATGTTTTGCACATGAGCCTACATAATGGCAGGTTCAGTAAGAAAGGAATTTCACTGTCTCCTTCATTATTTTCAGCTATGCCTTTTGTGTCCCAGAATTCCTACAGCAGGTTTCTCTTGTCCTTTACCGAGTTCCTTTGTTTAATTGTTCATTTGCTTTATTACAGCTTCAATTTTCATATGGCACCTGTTCTTTTTCAGGTGTGATGAGCCAGGTGCTTCACCCTGTCTTTCAGTGCAATGCCATAGTAGTTGGGAAAATGAAAAAAAAAGAAAAAGATGCAGTACTAAGAAGGCAGGGGAGTTTCCAGCTTATCAGAATAAACATAATTTATCAGGAAATGAGAGAGATGTAGAAAACCTTGTTTAGTGCTATCAGTATAAACAGGATGTTCAAGGAAACAAGAATGTATTTACATGTCATTCTCTAAGTCAAAAAAAAAAAAAAATTCCCCCCAAAGCACCTGCAGAATTTCAGCAAAGCTGCTGATAAGTATTTGTGCTAAATCTGCAAGAAATGAGCCTTAATCTTGGTACTCTGTGGGAAATAAACAGAAAAGTAGCCAGGTTCTGTATCCTGACCTGGAAGAGCTCCAGATCTTGGGGCTTTCTTTGTGCAAAAGTTCCCCAAACAGCTGCTGGCATTTCATGTCTCTCAGGTAATGACTCACCTGCTCACAATCACCATTTCTCAGCCATGAGCTTTGGGTACCCCTCACAGTCTGTATCATCACTCTAAGAACTTATTCAAACCATTTTGCATAAATTCCTTCCATTTTTAAAGGCCACTGCTAGGACTATCAACAGTTTGTAGCAGAAGAAAGAAAAGAAAAGAGATATAGCAAGGTGATGAGATATGAAGAAAATTCAGAATAGTTGCTTAGAACTTGAGCCTAATTGCTTAAAGCAATCTCTGTGTAAAATCTCTGATATTCTATGTAAAAAGCATTTCAAGCATGGTTTGTTCTGCTTTTCACGGTGAGAATCAATTTTGTTAATTTTTTTTCAACAGCCATCTAAGTGGGTTGAAATATTGACCATTAATTTACGTGCCTTTTGAGGGGTTCAAGAGTAAAATGGGAAACTTTTATTTTCCTGGAATAAAATTATTTCTTTGTGCCTGCACATCATTTGCCTACAAATAAATTTTTATTTCCCAAAATTTATTATGTACCTTATAATAATTTTTTTCCTTTCTATAAAGCAGGTGATGCAGCTGTTTCAAATAGTAAAAGCAGATTATGGGGTGGTTATCTTTCAAAAGATGGATTCATTTATTTTGATAGATAAGTGTGTTTCTCTAGACCAAATTTTTTAATACTCCTTTATTATTTATTGCATTTTCATAGAGTAAGAAGGAGCTCTCTGATTAAACTTTTGGCATCAAATGAATTTAAATACAAATTGTTTTCCCTATCTTCTTTTAATGAACCATGCTTCAGCTTTCCCAAAGGATCTGCAAAATGCCTTATAACTAGTTTTGATTAGCTGCTTGTTAAAATGCATGTTTATTTTTGGGTAATATTTATACATTTTTATTTTATTTAGATATGGTTTAGGACTGTTTTCTATGAGCCATGTCGCCAACCTGAAAGTAGAAAACGTAGCTGCCAAATAACTCTCCAGCAAAAGGTATTGATGCCCTTATGTCCAATCACCAGTGTCTTATGTAAGCAGCTAAAAAGTTTAAAAAAAGGTAAAAAAAAAGTCTGCATTTCTTCCAGAGCATTGTAACAGAGCACTTGACTATTTATTATACTATCTCCAGCCTGGGTGAAATTAAAGATGACTCCAATTATTTCTAGGGGGAAAGTCAAAATGTCAAGTTACTTTTTCAAGGCTATTTTTTTCTTTGTTGCATTCTGTACTCCTATTTCTGTGAGCTAAGCAGATAGACTCTATCTAATAATGTCTGCAAGTATGAAAAGAGCAGAGCACAAAGTGTCCTAAATTGGGTGATTTGGAGAGCAGCTCACTGTGCTGTGTTCGGTGGGAATGTTGCAGCTCCTGCCTATAAGCAGGTGGTTCCAGTAAGGGCTGATTCACAGGGAAAGGAGGAAATCAGCCTTTATTTCAGTCTGAAACTTCTGATATCAGAGCACAACCTTAGTTCTCTTACCTACTGTGTGAAATGCTATGTCCTAGGACCCCCTCAGCCCACAGACGTGGTCCTCTGGCCTTGACAGGGTGGATGATGCCAGCATGAAATCCCACCATAGTGAGATGTTTGACAAAATTTGATTTGAATGAAGTTTCTGTGAAACTTGAAAGCCAGTCACAAATTTCTGATACAAATTCTGCTTTTGGTTTGTACCTAACAAAGAAAAGATTTCGCCTTCCGAAGCTTCACCTTAAGTAACACAAACACAACTATATATATTTAAATATATATAGATATATGTGTAAGAGAAAGCTATGATTGGAATTATGTAAGTTATGGTTTTAATGGCTCCCTAAGGAATTTGGTGGGGTTTTTTTCTGATTTTAAATAAGTATTTTTCAGGTCAGCTTAAAATAAAATAAATCAGGTATGCCATATGTCTTAAAATATTGGCATGACATTAAATATCCAAAATTCTTCCTTTTATAACTCTCAGTAGATCCTGGAGTTTTTGTTCAAAAGTATTAGTGGGAATGACATATAATATTAAGGATATGTACTATAGAGTTTTTACGTATTTTTAGAACTTTTGGGAAGTTTGACACCCTTTATCAGTAATAGGGGTATTTTCATGCTTTTGATTTATCATGGTGTTTATGTGGTTTCAGTTTCCAAGTTTCCCAAAAGAAATTTAGGTTTTAGTATGTGTACTTCCTTATAACCTGGGTGTGAACTTTCCATTATGGTTACATTGCAAACCTCTTTTCTGGATGCATAATCATATGCCAAAGTGAGAAACTCCTTATCAAAAATATCCTGTTATTCCTCTCTTTAATGGAATTTTTTCATCTTTTTCTCAGTAATCTGGCATGAAGAGGGAACAGATTTATCAGAGCAGCTCCTCTGCTAAATTAAGTCTTGGACATTTAACACTGTGTGAACTAACATATTTGACTTCTTGACAAATATTTGTCTTCTTAAAGTCATATTTCACTTGCAGAATCTGATCCTGGTGCAAAACTACTTCCTGTTTGCTGTCCCTGCTCAGTGTTGGGATGCTTGCCCTGTTCCATGTTACTCGCTCTCATCTAATAAATCTGGGAAAAGGAACTGATAGCACCCCTTTGAATCCAATCTACTACTAAGGCAAAACAATTAAGTGTTTCACTCAATTTCAGCTGCAATTATTGATAACACCACATTTTCAGTGACATCCTCATGCCTGGGGCCTCTGAGCTATAAGAAACGCCCATAAAAGCAGGGTTACACACAGGGTTCTGCTTCTGCATTGTGTTTTGAAATCAACCTTACTTTTTCTCCTTCTGTATGTAAAAATAGCCAGTATATTTCTAGGAAAATTGCAAACACGACAGTCCTTCTATCCTGAAAGACTTTATACCACGCAGCAACCTACAGCAAGCTAATTGTTCAGAAATACAGTTTTGAAAAACAGGACTAAATTTAAGCATATCCCTCCTTGGCTATTAAGGCACAGACAAGATGAGAGCTAAAGGTTACGGATTTTCCTGAAAGGTGGTGGGCAGCAGAGTTAAAAAGCTTCTCTAAATGTGCTGTGTGGGAACTTGATTTTTGAAATAAAACTTATAGGAGCTCTACAAGCTGTTTTCCCCTTGGGAATCCGTAGAGCATTTCATTAGAAATGAAAGGTTATAGGCAAGCCAGTGTTTGCACCATTGACCTTTCACTAGATGGCTTTCTGAAGCAGTGTTGAATGTCTCTAAAGGATGCAAATGTATTTTCTTCAAAACACAGCAACTGTGAGCCTTACATGAAAGCAGTCTAATTTAGAGAATTACAGGATTGTTGAGTTCAATCCACTGTATTGAAGAGCTCTGTAAAAAGAAGTTTACCTTTTCTAATTCTGACATGGCTTTTTCATCCCTCGCTTTGCCCTTTACATCAATAGTGTTCTTCTTTCTTACTTTAACTTCTCAGTGTGGGTTAAGGGGACTGAAGCTGAGAAAGCAAGAGAAGTTTTCATCAAACATCTGCTTTTGGTATTGATTGCTGGTTTGAGTTATAGATGATGCTTTAGTGGGTAAAAGTCTCCAGCTGGCCCCCCTGTTCAGGAGGCAAAGAGAATTACAAATAAAAGGTTTCTGCAGAGTTTCTATCTGTCCATGTATTGACACCTCAGGATTTGGTAATGCTTTCAGAGAACACCACCTTGATTTTTTAGGTAAGCACTGAAAATGTTTAATGAGCAACAGCATCATTTCCTTCTCAGGGGCTGAGAGAATTTGGAGAGGATTTTATGTTTTTCCATGGATATTAACACTTAGAGGTACTGGAAGGGAATGTGAGATAAAATTATAAAAGTTCTAATCTTTCCTGTATCTCTTGTCTGCAATTGTACCATTTCAAGAAAACAGAGGTAAAATGTTTATTGTGTGATAAAAAGAATAACTTTATAGGTTTGCAGCTCAGAGGAAACAGATGTCCAGAGCTCCCAGCTAAATGTGTTCATCACAAATCACAGAATCAGCTGGATTGGAAAAAACCTTTGAGATCAAGTCCAACCCAGTTACTGAAAGGATGGGCCTCCCATGAGATCAGAGTTTCAACTTTATTCATAAAAGGTAGGAGTTTCTGTGTCAAGTTGAGTGTCACCATGATGCTTACATCAGGCTTTAGGGAGTCTTAAACATTAGATTAAATGAAACACAAACTACCAATTAAAGAATTTTTGTGTAGTAATCATAACTCTTAATTAGTTCATTTGGCTTTATGTATTTGTGTAGAGTTTTTAAAATAATTAATTACTTTAAAACCACAGATTTACTCTATGTATAAGCTTAGCTTGTCTCCAAAATGGATACAATTATAATATTAGACTTTGGCAATGGTGCCAAAGTCCATTCTTGATTTTGCAGCAGAAGTACTGACATGGCATTTGGAATCACAACTGTCTCTTGTATGAAGCAAGCCTTTCAAAAAAAAAAAAAGAAAAAAAGGCAGTCAGCAAATCAATATTTATTTTTATTTTATAATTGAAGACTATTGAATGCATCACAAAATGTCTATACTCATTTACATTTGTCTTCAACAAAGCTTTTTATAAAATGATATGTTCTATTAATTAAGATAAAATGTTACAACTTACTGGACTAAGCCAGTCTAATTGGCAGAACTCTGATTAAATTGAATGTAGGAAGTCTAATGCTTTACTACTTAGCCTTAGGTAAATGTTTTTTGAAAATACTTGGCCTTTGGAAAATTATTTAAAGAAAGAATTCTAGTCTGTGTCACACTAAACTTTCCATCTGACCATAAGCATGTCACTTATTTATTTAAAAATTTCTCTGAAATAAGATTTTTCTTTTCTCATCTTGTACTCACCTTGCTGCTTTTCATTATGACTTTCTTATAAGAACAGGTGTGAGGAAAAACAGCCAAAATAGGATATTTAGACTTTCTCAGGTTATACCTTTAGTTGGAATTTCACAAATCTCTGATTTACTATTAATTTTGTAATTTTTGAAGGCATTGGATGTCTAAGAATGATAGCAGTTCTTATTCAAGTGTGATACCTAAATTGCCAGGTGTTTATTCAATGATTAAAAATTGATTTTCCAAGGCTCTGGAAGACTTTCTCCATTTAAAGATAAGGTACAAGTAGAGATAGAGACCTAACTGGTGATGCATGGCAAGCTCTTTCAAAACCTCTAAGCTTTGTGTTTGTTTATGATCTGTGTGCTAGGCTCAGTGACTACTGTATTGGCTCAATTTATTTAATTTAGCAAATTATGTAGCTGTTCAACATGGTTTAGTTTAATATCGATATGCTCTTTGGATGGTACGTTTCATTCAATCTGTGATGTATTTGATGTAGCAGGTGCAGTGATTTTGATTCAATATATTTAGTATCTGATTAGATAAGTTATGTATCTGATTTGGAATATGGCTTATTTAGTAGCCTGTGCATTTTTTTCTCTGTAAACTGCAGTAAATTCTAAATTTATTTAATCCGGTATGTAATATATCTACAGTATATGTATGTGTAGTTAATGTTTTTATGGGAGTCTGTAATTCATCTGCAATATTTCTGAATTTTGAATAAATTTTGTCTCATATATATCCTCAGAGGCTAGAAGGGGACTTTAAATCATGATGTGAAGAATACTGAGCAAGCTCATTTGTGGTGAATATCACCGGATGCAATCACACTTAATAAATGTTGCCGTTTGTGAAGCATCTTGAATTCCAAATGGCCTTCACAGTGCCACAGCACTGTACCTCAGATTGCATGTTGCAAAATTATGGCCTAGATAAAAACAATCTATTAGAGACACTTGACAGCAATACTGTAACCCTCTTGGAAGACACATTTGCAGCACTTCTTTTATAACCCTAAGAAATTATAGTGAAGACAATAAACACAATAAAACTCAGAAGATCCAGGCCAAGATCTAGGCATGTCGCTTGCTGTGCATCCTTAATTCTGTTAACTGAATTCTGGAATTGTATCACGTGTCAATATCTTCATGTGGTTTATAAGGTAAGCCTTAATGACTGTTTGACCTCTTCAGTGTGTAGGAAGCTAAAAAAAAAAGGTATTTCAGATTTCACAGCTCTAATATTGACATCTATTTTTCAGGTGATAGTACAAAAACAAAATAGAAAGGTCAAAACAAATAATGCAAAAGCCCTGTTTAAGACATTGCACTTGTGAAGAAACATTTATGTTTCCAAGAAAAGTCTTTGTCTCAGACTTGTTAATCTGTTAATGACATACAAAATTCTGGGTCAGATATTTAACAGAAGAGCCAGCTATAAAAGTAATGGATAATTTCATTAAGAATTTAACCCTTAAGTTATAGAATAAGGAAAGAGAAAAGATCATCTAAAACCTAATGAGACAGCAAGGAAAAAACACAATATTTGGTGCTGAAATAGGATCACCTTGTGGATTCCATCCTATATATTAGTCAGGGGAATTTCTGGAATTCATTTCTTAAATGCAAGATTGTGTTTAAACAGCCAAACAGATTTAGACAATTGTAATATTTCCATAAAGAAGAAATTTACATATTCTCAATTAGATGTGAAGTTGGAAAATTATACAAATGGCTCCTTTTTTCAATTAAATTTTTAAAAAATCCTAAGGGAAATGGGTAAAATCATTGCAATTACTCAAAACCAGAATTCTGTGTTTCCTTTTACACTTCTAGAATATTTTATATTTTACCATCTCTTACTGTGTAGAAGGCAAAAAAAGGAAAACCATCTTAAATTTTACTCTTTTTTTTGTCTATTGGGAGGAAATATTTAATTAGTTACAGATTTGGTCTTTTTCTCCCCTTAAAAAATCCAGTCCTCTCCGTTACTTGCTGTGACTCACACTACATATCTACTTGATGTAACTTATGAAAGTAGGAAATGCAATTCTACCTTTTAAAGTGCAAAAATCCCTACCTACTCCTTCAGTCAGTTGATAGGATACTGAAGTGGTTTTAGTGCGTCGAGTACCGAAATTTATCTCCATCTACATTTCATGCCAATATAAAAAAACAGATAGTTAGCAGATAATTAATTCTACTTCTCAACTAACAGATGCATTCTAAAGAGAACAGTGACGGATGGGTACTACTTTCTATTTTACTTTGCAATCCTGAAATAGTGCTAAAATCCTAAAAATGCTAAAAAGTTTGCAATGAAAAAAAATGTGTAAAATTATTTAGATATTGGCTGGCTCGTAGTGAAGAGATTTAATACTTTCTAGTGCTTTAAAACAAAAAGCTAGGTGTGGAGGGAGACAGGAGGGAAAACAAAATATAATTCCTGGAAATTATTGGTGAAAAAAGTCCAGGAACTCCCTTCCCTTCATCAAGACTAACTGGACTGCTGCAAGAAAATGATTCCTTGTACCTTTGTCACCAAAACTGATACAATTTCACTTCACTAAAACTACAGTTTAAGAGTGTCCTGGCCCATATTTGTATGTGCCCACCCCCACCCCCGCCTCAGAATGGAGTAGGACAGTCAGATGCAGGTATTGATTCATTATTGATTGTTTGATTGATTGATATTCATTGATTCATGTCTGAGTCTCACTGCGCTGCTTCGCACATCACTGCTCCTGATTTTGCACTGTCCCAGTGCACGGTGAACTGTTCCTACAAATGCCTTTCACAGCTGAAAAACAGCTGCTGAGGACTCTCACTTATGATGAAAAGTTTAAATTATCCCCCTTCTCCTCCAGGTATTTCTGTAGAGTGGAATGTGAAAGACACAGAAGCTGTACCTTTAACCACGAGTACCTCAGGTAATCCCAATTTTGTGAATCAGCCTCGAGGGAGCTGTGACTGCTGATGCAATTTAACTCAGTGTTAAGGCTAATCTAAAGATAGGTGTGCTGTGAAACCTGCCAGCATGGCTCTGTCAGAGGTCTGATGAGTTATCTCTGACCAATGTGGAGCTGCTGGCAGAAGTTAAATTTAGGTGTAGTTAAAGAAGACAACTGAAGAACCCAGACTGACTTTCTCTGGTAAGAATTTATATGCCTCAGGAGGACTAGAATAACTATTTATAAAATAATAATTCTGCTGATGGATGTTAGGTGTAAAAGAAGGGTGGCAGTTCTCTTGTCTGGTGATTGACATCCAAAAATTGCTGTCAAATTCTGATACTTGCTCAAGATTTTCTTAGAGTCAACAGGGAAAAATAGGCACCATCAGGTAATAATTCTAGATATTTGGGACTATTAACTAATTGTTAAACCTTTAGCCTTACATGAGAAGAAATTCATCTTAGTAGCATTTTGCTAACAGAGCATTTCAGAATCGAAGTATTGATAATAAATTACAAGTGTATGTAAGGCCTAATTTCAATTAGTTCAAAGCACAGCTGACATTTTTATTGTCATATATCATCCAAAATAATTCCAATCATCCTCCATTTTGTAGTTTTAGGATTTTACTGTGAAGATTGAAGCAACTCTTGTTTTGTATTTCATTTGAGTAGTTTCTGTCATGAGTACAGTGCTATAATTTTTTTCAAGTTCTAAGAAACACCTCAAGCAACAAGTCAGTTTATTGTAGTATGAGTTTACACAAGATTCTGGAAGAGATTTTTTTTTTGTTCTTTCTGCATTTTTGCAAATAATTAAATTTTTTTAAATTCTTATTTGCACTGTAAAAGCACTCTGCCTCCACTGTTCATTCCTGGAAACTTGAGTAGGATGAGACCTCTTGGCTGTCGGACACTGAATGCAAACAGATAACTTCTTGTTACTGTTTGTATCATAATCAGGTGGTGCTTCCTTATCTGATTCAAAATTAATATAATGTAAAATTAATGCTAAATTAAAAACAGATTTCATATAAAGCTTATGTAAAGATATCAAGTACAATTTTGATTTATTTTCTTTTAAATATTACTTCATGATTTTTCATAAGAGATGATTTGACAACTAAAAGTTTTGATAAATTAACAGATCTAGCTGAAATTCAGTTTAAATGCATTTGCTCAACTAAAGTTTACTTGAGGTTTTTTCTGCTCAATCTCTTGGCATCTAACATGAAGCCTATTTGAACTCTTAAAAATCCCAGGGGTTGCTCTGTTGGTTCATTTATAGGTTTCAACAGCTGCCCTGAAAGTTCACACAAAACCCCATACTACAAGAAATCAAACATTACCTCTTGAAGACTTAGAAAAGTCTAAAGTGGATTCTACAGACCTATTCAAATAAATGGTAAATTAGTAACTTTCAAAGAATTAGCAGAGCATGCTTAAAATTATAATCCGCTTAATTCAAAATTCTGTCAGCTAGTTTTATTTTAAGAGCCTGGTAAATTAGGCAAGCGTATTTTGTTAGTATTTTTTCAAATTTATGTGGTGCTATATTTCAACAATGGTGCAGATACAGATTTTAGTTATTACCTGCCACCAGTAATGACAGTGTTTAATGTTTATCCTCTCCAGGCTGTGATGCCTTCTGACTTTGTAGAGCCACGGGCATAATGTCATTGAAAAATCCAAGTACTTACACAGATGACTGCAATTAATGTTAAAGGGAACTGGAGATTTATATGTGCCACTGCCATTATCACTAATGGAAATTTCACATGTAAATTGCCATGCATGGAAATAATATGCTTCTTAGTAGGCTTTATCTAAAAGTCATCTGTGCAAGCAGTCAATTTAAATCATTAATTCAGTCCTCTTACACCATGGCAAATATTTCTTTTTAAAAAATCAGGTTACTGATGTTAACGTTAAGAATTGTCTTTATGCTATTTAAAATACTGAAAATTAAAGGCTAGTGTATGCATGACTGTGGCATCAGCTTTCATTGATTTCTTGAGATCATTCTCAAACACAGCCTTAAACACAACACTGAGAATTCACCTCTTCCACAGCTTCACTGGTGTACCTGCTCCCACGAAACTGGTTTCCTGTGAGTGATGGGCATCAAGAAGAAGCTTCAAAAGATAATTGCTAGCCCATTAGCACCAAAATGATTCCTTGGAGGGGTACAGAGATAGGGCATCACTGAAAGCCACTCATGAGGAAAAAGCCAACCCCATTGATTTGAGGGTATGAGGGTAAGATCTTACTAGGGATGTTACTCTTTCCTCTGGAAATAATGTAGGCAATGAAAGGTAAAGAAATCAAATTATAATAAGCCATGCTTTCTGTTGTCTGGGAAAAATGCAAATGTCCTTGCTACTGTGAAGGGCACACAATCCCATGACAAGAGGGATAAAAGTTGGATCACACAACTCCCATCATATAGAAATGCAAGTCAGCTGATTTAGGCTACTCTTTGTCACAGTTACTTTGACAAGATAAAAAGAGATGTTAGTGCGGAGTTCAAAAATTCATCTGAGATACACGTAATGGGGTTTGCATGGCAAGGTAAAAGGAGAGTGAAATATTTGTAGAGATCAAGTCCAAGACTGCCAAACTGCAGTGCAGGAGCAACTGAACTGATCAAAAAACAAATAACACTTGCATCTGTGAACTTACAGCTGCACTGACCATGATTATCAAATATAGTACAGATAGATATAGCTATTGAGAAGAAAGAGCTAGGACAATGAAACTGGGAGCTGGGTGTTTGAAAAGTCTGAAAAGGATGGTTTCAATATTAATGGAGAGTCCTGGTTTGCAGTCTTTCTCCCAGAACCTTCCCAGTATTCTCTGCAATGCTGGCAGTTAATCTTTTCCACATTTGTGCATTACTTATCCAATTCTGTTATTTCCCCACTTGTCTCTCAGGAGCTCCTCTTGTTTGTGATTTTCTCTTGCACTTCACTGTGGTACAGCTTTTGAAAGCATGAATTTCAGGTGTATTTAAACAGCCTTAGAATTCTGCATATGAAAACAGTACAGCCATATATAGTTACTTATGTAATTTTCCTTCATCTCTAAGTGCTGACACTTAGATGAGCAGTGCTGACAGAGATGAGCATATTAAAATTCTTGCTCTGACCAGGATTCTTATGTGACATTTGACTGTTTTAGTGCCTCATTTCTCTTTCGTTCTTGCAGTGGTGAGGTCTGTGATTTGCAATTTTTTATTGTTGTTTTACTAGGGATTTCATGGACTGCAGTTTTCTTTGATTGCATTATGTAGCACCACATATCACTTTAAAATGTAAACCATTATGAGAGTCTAAACTAAATGTTCATTTAATTTCCCAGGCTAAAATGAAGCAATATAAGACTAAGAACCATGTATTAAAGAACACATTTTCAGTGTTTCAGTGTATGTATAGTGTAAACATCACAATGTATTTTCATGTTCTGAAGTGCTACAGGTAAAATTTAATGGAGAAAGTAGTTTGTACTTAATTCATTAAGCACATTCATGAAGACATTTACAGTGGATGTAAGTGGCTCAAACCAGATTTTTTCAAGTTTAAATAATTCCATAGATAGGAATAGTTAGAAGTTTCAGACATATCCATACCCTTTTCCTTTCTGCCTTTCAGGAGTTTGTGCCTTTGGATGTTCAGAAACTGTCTAAAATTCTGACACATATAGTTAATTGTTCTGTGTACTTGCTCCAGGTCAACAGGCTGAGAGCAGTAGTAAAGTAAAATGCTCTGGTCAAGTTATTCTGTTTCTTTAATGATATAAAAATCATGTTTATTTGATTTCAACATAATTATTACAAAAAATAAATTGCCTTTCGGTATTATATTTTACATAACTCTTAAATTGGCATAGAATTTTTAATGTATCTCACTCATAAAGTAGATAAGGCTTAAAAAAGTGTTCTTAGAAAAGTTCTTTTGGAATCAAAAATGCCATTTCTTTTGTCCTAATCAGTTTTCTGTTTAGCCAAGCATATGTAGAAATTACAGATTTATTTCAGCCTAGTGAAACAATTTAATTAGGCAAATTGTATCTTCATATCATCAGCTGATATTTTCTACTTAGAATTTATTCCAAGTGTTTCATGTGCAATCTTCCTGGATGCTGTATGATGAAGCTTTGTAATTTTTGGAGACAATGATACTATACTAAGTTACTGCATAAGAGGTATGAAGATACATAGCCTTTCTTTTAGCCTCCTGTGTCAAAGGTGCAGTGAAAGAACATAAACCTCATGAGATGACGATGATGAAAGCAAGACATAAAAAATAATAAAATGCCATGAATTGCATTCCTAAATCTCTCCTACTGTCAAAATCTAAGAGATTAGGTAGAAAAATACTGTTATTTACTCCATTTCCTTCTCAGGAAAAAGATCTATATCATATGTTTTGAGTTTGTTTTACACTGTTTTGAATCTTCCTTCATGCCCATTTTATCAAAGGTTATGGTGAAAATGAAATGTTTGTGTTTTGTTTTTATTTCCCTTGGGATAGAAAAATATATATTTGTGTGTCCTGCGCATTTCCACAGTAACATTAAATTATTTTCATAGCAAACCTTCTCTTTCAAGTGTAGAAAGGAACAGATGACTGACTACAACAAAAACCTTTCAGTAAGGGAAGCCATTTGGAATTTTGAGGACCCAAAGTGTTTCTTGCCCAATGGACTTAGCTTTTATTGAGGACAGTCATAAATAACTTTAAAATATTCCAGTGTGATAGGATGGAGCTGCAGATTAGGTCATTGTGGAATTATAGTTCCCTTGCTTAATGATTTTACAAAATTGCCTGGCAATCCAACAAAGAGAAGGAGCACAACGTGGTGAATGCAGGCTAATTAAACCAATAATTGCTTCTTCTTGTGTTCCCAGATAATTTGCCCCTGATAATTTTAAATGAAGTTCTGAAGCTGACTTCTTGAATGAAACACTGTGCTAGTTAAAGCTCCGCTAACTCTCCGTGTGCACAGAAATTGCCCTACTTCTCAAGGTCCCTGGCACTGCTCAGGCAAGGATTGCCACAGAAAATAGAGAGTACAGGAATAGCTGTCCTGTATGTCTGGTAACGGGGCCCTGAATTCCTGTGTTTTCCCTCTTTGCAGTATTGTGACTAGATCATCTGATTTCCCTGAGCAATTCCAAAATTAGAGGCTGCAAATTAAGTCTTTGATGTTTTTTAAGACTTAGGAAAAGATGCAAACTTCTGTGTATCTCAGGAATGCTAGTGTAAATCTAGAGTAACTCCGTCGAGACGTAGGAGGACTTTTTTTAGTTATATCTGTGTCAAATGCGAGTATATGACTGTTGACTGGCAGCTATGTTTAGAACTTGGGAAATATTTCACAAAGTCCCCAAGACTTTCAAGGTGATCTTTAAAGAGTTATAAGGAATAATTTTGAAAGTTTTAATGTTAAACTTAGAGAAAGACTCCTTATCAGTTAACCAGGTAAAAGGACTTCTGCAGATGAATTGTAAGTATGAGCTCTGCTATGATATATATGTTCATTATGCTATCTCACTCACATCCATGTGATATGATATCTCACATACCTGTTGTTAAAGAATATGTATTTTAGGTCACTTATAGTCTTACAGAACATCCTTTCTAACATGAGTTACAATTTTACAAAACCATAGAAGTGAAGGATCTACTTCCTTATTCAGTACTATTTGATACTAAAGAATCTTGGGTAAATATGTTTCTTTCCTCCATTGATGCTTAAGGATTTTTACTAAAATATTGAACTAATGTGTTCATTTTTAATTTTTTTTCTAAAATATCTTTTTTTCTAAAATTCTAAATTATCTAATTATCTGATTTCTAAATTATCTTTTCATTGTCTGGGTGGAAAGACATAAAAAACAGACAGCTTTTTAAAACAGTTGCTCAACTATTATCATCTGGACCGTCAAAGTTAGGCAAACTATCTTACTGTGAATTGATTATGTTTCAGTGTAAGAGGATTATGTGATGTATTAGATTAAGCTGAGAAGTGCAATGCATGTTTTTAGATGTATGATTGCATTTTAAGCATTACCCAAAACTACTTATTTAGGGAACTAAACCAACAAAATAAAAACATATTCATAATTATTTTCTAGCCCTGAGAGCCTATTTTAAACCGTGGCTTCTGGAATTATGAATAGAGAGAGAATTATCCATCATTACTGGTATCTACCATATCACAGAATGCGCATATGATGTGTGCTCTGATATCTGCTGTAATAGCCTGAAAAAAAAGTCAGGGTCTGTTAGATCTCATGAACGGCAATTTCCATTGGTATTCACTAAATAGCAGAAGTCAAATCTGGCAGCGGATCATGCCAATAGTCACTTTTCCATTAATTCTTACAGTAAATGTTCATGACTGAAATCTAAAACTACGCAGTTCACAAGCTCACTTTCAGAATTTTTAGTCTTGTAAATTGATAAGTATACACTCAGGAATTGTGAAACTGCATCTTTTTGTTGGCTTTTCAGATAGAGATAGGTTCAATATATCTTAGTTGGCAGCAACTGGGCAATGAAAAGCAATATTGGTAGTGAGGGTTTTATTTTTGTTTGCTCTGTGTCTTGTTAAGCTTTACTGATATAAAACCATCTGTTTAAAAAGCTGTAAAAAACAGACTGCCAACACATAAAAGCTAAACACAACAAAATAGTCTTAATATTCACTGGCTGATAACTCAATGCAGTGTTAAAATTGCTGAAGATGGAGGCATGGATGGAGAGGAAGACAATAAGTTTTAAGTAGGGATAAATGTTGGTTTCCAAATAAAGGACTTCACTATTTATGTTGGAGATTTTTTTTTTTAGTGAATATTTATTTGCACTCTGATATTATACTCTTATGTTAAATTTTCTGGAAATAGTTTAAATATTACGTACACATATGGAGTTTAGCTTTGTTGGACTATACAAGACCAAATGTAATGCAAGCAAGAAACAAACTGATAATGCAAGTATTGTAAGGAGGTACATATGAGAGCAATAATATCAACCATACCAGGACAATGAAAATCTCAAGGTTTTGTAGGGTGAACCATCACTTGACTGACTGCTAACACTACCTCAGAAATAAGCTGAAAAAATTTTCTGTCATCAATTTCACATTAAAAATATTTTTCAATGTCTTTACACCAAATAAATTTTGAAGTAATATTGGCAAAATTAATGAGGTACTCTGAATTTATATGCATGACTTTTTGTGAGTATTTTATTTAAATCTCATTGTAAATTGAAAAATTACTGGTACTGGCCGTTAAATTTTTTCACATGACCTAGATCTGTTTCAAAAAACAGAAATAGACAAGAAAGTGTTGTACTATTTTTGTAAGATCTTAATGCAAATGCATTTTAGTCATGCAACAATTACATAGAGCTAATATACAAAAATTAAAATTTCTCCTATGAATATCCTAAATATATTAAAGAAATTCTTTCCACATGAGAAAATGGTTTACTAATCTACTGAATTGTTCACAGTGATCGCTAAGTTGCAAAATAATCCATAAGCAATAAAGTTTCCAAAATTAACAAAGTACAAATTTAGATTAATCTCTCTTCACTTGGAGCTCATCAACATGTAATAAGTAACTTTTTTGAGACTAGGGTAAAATATACATTTGGATTTTTCCTAAATACTATGATATATTATTTTCCATAAGATATTATCTGTTAGGAAATGTGATGTCTATAATTAAAATACCAGGAATACTTGTGTACAAATCTGTGTGAGAAAATATAGACACCCTTTATCAGTAAAACCAATAATTGATCAATAATGATGGACTGTTAAATATGATCTCCCCAAACAGTTCTGGTGCTGTTACTTAAAAGAGGATGATATACCAATTAAGAGAGGAAACAAGAAAAACAGTAAAATAAAATAAGGGAAATCATGATACAAATAATTGTCAGAAATTGCAGAAAAATAGTTTTCAAACTAGGGCTTATGAGGTGGAAAATTTTAATTTTGATAGATGCTGATGATTAAAAGATTTTAAAATTATAAAGATACCCAATAAAGGACAAATTTTCAATGCAGGAAGAATTTAACAGCAAAAATAACATATAAGTGGTGGTAGGAAATAAAAATATACCTGAGCACAGCTTTGAGATATAATTATTAGAGTATTGTAACTACTGGTGGCAATACATCATGAACAACAGAGATTTTCAGATAAAAAGAGCTACATGAATGATTCAGTCTGTAAAATATGTTTTGTACTAAAAAGATCAATCTATTTCATTTTTTTTCTCTGAGAAAATGAAGTGACTTGACAGCCTATAACTACCTTTCTCAGACTTCTGAGAGTAGCTTTCCTATAATTCAAATAGAAAAGACAGAATGAGACCTGGAGTCTGACTAAAATATAGTGACAAAAGTTGAGGTAATTAAGCGTTAAGCATTTGGATGTTTATTCATAGGTACCAGGATTTAGAGATTTGTAAGATTCTTTATGGGTGCAGACTTTAATCTTGTGTTTAATTTTAACTTGAAACTGTATTGATTTCAAATACATTTGTTTATAATATTTCATATGAGATTTAATACCATTAAAATAAGGCTGAGTGAATTTTTATTAATTCCATTTACTTAGTATCTCTTCTTTAAAAATATACACTTAAAATCAGTGAATATACACACACTTGCTTTCTAGTCAGGCTTTAATATTTACTTGTATTCATTTTTAATGGCTAAGTAGCAGATGGTAAGACTTAAAGCACCAATCCCCTGGGGATTTAAAATAGGCAAAGATATGAGAAGAAATCAAAGGGAAAAGAGCAAAACAGATGTTGTGAAGCTGGTGCTGATGGTGAGACATGGGAGGATAAGCAGATGCCTTCCAACTTCACCAATCAGTTCTGCAAAGATGTTGTCCACTTGTGAGAGATTAGAAGATGGTGTTTGTTTCTCTGAACATGGATGAAATATTTCTCTAGGCTTTGAATGTAAATTGAAAGGAAAGTGGCTCACTGGCCGTTTTTCATTCCATCTTGAAACTACATTAGAAAGACTCCCACCTATAGTTCCAAATATATTTTATATCTACAAACAAACCTTCTTGCAGGCTTCTTTGGAAATTGTTTCTTCTCAAAACTGACAGTAATTCTTTGGACTTTTAAGAGTATTTTTAACCAGACCATGACTGATAATTAGTACATAACAAATAGTTATGACAGTTTTAGAGTACTAGATGAGGATATTTGATAGGCAGCACAGATTAATGCATTGGTTCCCATGAATTCATACTCAGAATAAGAATGTATGGTTAGTTTTGGGCAGTTGCTTGTTTACATCAGTGACATGTAATGTTTGGTGGTGTTTAAGCCAAATCTTGAATTTATTTGAAGAATTTATTATACTAAATTAAACAAAAACAGCAATGGACTTTCCAGTGAGGGCACAATCTCAGATTTGCAGCTCCAGGAAGGCAAATTACCTCTTCACCTAACAGGAAGGTGACATCATCATATAAGAGAGTGGTCAGTTTTTCATATTTCTGATGAAACTGATGAAAAACCACCTATCATTTAGGCTTTGCAATATTCACAGGTAAATTCCAGGAGTTCCAGGAGGAACTCCTGTGATTCCAGTCTTTCCTAAAAGTTGCCTTTCAAACTAAAGCTCCATGTATATACATAGATGGTTGGCAGTTTTAGAAAGTCTTCCTTAAGAAATATTGAATTTGCAAGGATGGTGATTAGTTTTGCAGTAGCCATCATCATTTCAGTGGGAGAATTTTTCTAAAAGTCTTAAATTGTGTTTTGTTCTTCAAAGTATTAAATTTTCATCTTTCCATTGCTTGTTATAAAATAGACTTTCTGTGTGGTCTGTTGCAGTTCATGTGATTTGAAGGTGAATATATTTTAAAATAACTAAACCACAGATAATGCTTTTCAGCCAAGTGCTTTGTACAGCTATTGGTAGAAAGTTAGAAGTATCAGCAGGCTAAGGTGAATGTATTCACCATTGCTTATAACCTCTTAATTTTTTTTACCCATTATGTATTCTGAACAAATTCTGATCAACCTACACTTTTCTTACAACATCCATTCATAAGTATCTTTCCTAACTGCTGAAGAACTGCAATCTGTTCTATGCAGCTCATAGATTAGTGAACTCTCCTCAATAATGTATTTTTGCTAGGAAAACTGTAGGTCAGAGCTGAGCATGGCCCATTGAGTATCCTTTCTGGACTCTTTAAATGTCAAATTTAGGACACATTCTAAAGCTGTGTCATTCAGTCATACACTTCGCATACAGAACAAAACTATAATAATTTTTTTATAACTTCTCTGAACTGCCATTGCACATAAATTCTGGCTTCTGGCCTTTCCTGCTCCACGTTTCTGCAGTTAAAGCAACTTCTGCAGCAGTATTTGCATTTTTCAAATCCATCAGCTTCAAGGATCTAGTGTCACTTCACTTTGTGCTCAACAAAGAGACATTAAAGCTAAACAATAGATACTTTGAGGAACGTTATCAGCCTGCTATAATTATTAATTTACAATTATCTCTACCAATGTTACAAAACAAAAGGTACATCAGAGACACTCTTAGGCAGCTCCAGTTTTTTGGAGGAGGAGAAATTATCTTTGCAATTTACCTACTGGATGATTGTTCAGACTTCTTTGCCCTACATGAGTTCAGTCTAAAATTGTTCTGGTGATGGTTATTAAGTCAATAAAAAATCCATAGATTCAGCTTTTCTTTAAAGTTTTCTTTAAAGTCTTTAAAGTTTTTGAAATTTGAGGTAACATCAAAAGTATTGTCTACTACAATGCAACTTAATATAAAGAAAAACCAACTGCAAAAAAAAAAAACCCTCAAAACCCAGCAAAACATGGTAAACCAACCAACCAAAAAAAAACAATACAAAGATATACAAATATTCACCATGTACTGTGACAATAGATCACCATAGTCCTGTTGAATAGGAGCTAGATGCTAATGTCAGCAATAGAGTTTCCTCCAAAGTGAATGTGTGGGTAGATGCATTGCCATGGGACTGGTGACAGCAAAATAGGATAAATGTTCTCCAAAGCACAGTAAATGGAAACAATCATATCCTTTGGAGGTTGTTTTTTATGGATATGTGCATGTTTCTATAAAGATGGGGCATTAAATACCTGAACATAGATTCAGAAAAATCTAAAATGGACTTGAAGTATTTGTCCTCCAACAGTGCAAGAAAAATAGCAACACAGTGTTTGCCATTAGTCTATCAATAGACCTTCTAGTTGATTTTTCTCTTCTTACTTAATTTTTCATCTACTAAAGTGAGAACTTTACATAGCATGGGTTTGCTTAGGTCTGACATATATTACCCTGGAGGTGTCTCTTTCATTTTATTGATGGTGGGACTTTTGCAGCAGCAAAAGAATTTTTTATCAGTTGTTTCATTAAGCCTGGAAACATTTACACAAATATTTTCTTTTCTGATGATTTCTGGAAAGCAGTTTTCAATTCTTATCCACTTGATTACAGTGTTAGTGAGCACAATAACTCTGCTTTTGACATAGAAGTTATCTGACACCACATATATTTTTTCCCTCCACAGGAAATTTTCAAACTCTCTCATGACTCTTCATTCAATATTATTGGTCTTTTTTATGTGTTTGCTGTTAACATAAAGTTTTTACTTGCTAATGATGAAATGGTTGCAGTCCAAGCACAGGAACTTCTATATCATGTTACAAGAATTCTGTTCTGTTCTGTTGCCTCAGGGTATAGGGCAGCACAGGAAAGGATTACCCAGAAGAACTGTGGTCTATCCATCCTTGAAGATTTTGATGACTTGGATGGTCAAAGCCAACCAAGGCTGACCTGAACTGCTGTTGATCAGAGCACAGGTTAATATTTCCAATCCCTGTTTCTGTATTCAACAAATTATATAAATCTAGCATTGTATTTTCTGTCAGGAACCTTAATAAGGTTGTATCTTTTAGAAATAAAAACAGTTATTGATTTTTAGATCATGAAAGCTTTTTAAATTTTATATTCATGAGTCCAAAATTAAATACCATTTGTCTGTGAACTTTTACTACTATAGAATAAAAAAACAAAACAAAAAAAATTTAAAAAACCCCAGAGGAAAAAAAAAATCCAAGAAAACCCACCAAAACGCCAAAACAAAGCTTTTTATTTCTGAAAGAAACGAGTCTTCTAAGATTCTGACAGCTAAATTTTTTTGGCCATTTCTACAAGAGTACAATCTTGTGCCAAAACCACTATGTTCTCTGCAGAAAGACAAGGATATACTTAGCTTTGTATTTATTATACAACAAAAAAAGCTAAGTAGAAAATAGGTCCAGGGTGGTTCTTTCATTATTTTCATTTTTTACAACTTATGCAACTGATGCTTATATAGTCAGTTATTTTTTAAAACTTTGTGTGTCATGTTTGGGGAGAATATTATTGAAAGTCATAAGATGTGATTACATTTTCCCTTACCCAAACTCCTCCAGGAAAAAAGCTTCTGAATATTTATGTATCCCCACCTCCCCCACTTCCCTTTTTTTTTTTCTGGTATCAGTATGAAAACTGATGTGCCATCATTAGATTTCTTTTGAGGGCAAAATGCTGATTTTGTTTTGACTTTACAGACATGAAAAGCTGGGTGACTCAACAGCTAATATTACACATTCATGATCAGCAAAAGTTTACAAGTGTATCTTTTTGAAAATTATTCAAATTATTTTCCACCTTTCTGATCCATTTTTCTCTCCAAATGGCCAACTGTAATTTATTTTTTATTAATATTGATCAGTATATGCATCCTTTAGAATTCATCTTCTTCTGGTTTGCAGAAGCTGAGGCTATAAATCTGACACTTGCTCATAGTTGCTGTGTCAACTGTTAAACTAATTTTATTAATAGATTTAATCAGTTGAACGTAGTGCAAAAGGGGAAAATTCCTGTTGATTTGCAGTTAGCAGGAAAAGAACATAATTCACACAGAAAATAAGAAAAATAATCCAGATTAAAGAGACCTATGAGGGATAGCAATTTGGTGATGTCTTGTGCTGTAATTTTGTATATGAGCTCAGAGAAAACAAGAGAACAGTAATTATTTGCCCTCATGCTGTTGTGAAGGACAACACTATTTGGCTGAGGCTCTGTTATAAAGTTAAATATTTATTTCTAAAACAAGAAGGAAAGGTGGGAAAAGCCATGTAAGATAAATCCTAGAACAGATTCACTTGTCATGCATGCTTTCCTAGGTAGCCTTATGGACAGTTAAGTAAAGTTCTGGCAACCTGAGTGGAGATTTCTGAGGATAGAATTACGAGGCAAAATTGAGGCTTTAATGGAGACCATACTTAATCTTCATATTGTCTGAAGAGATTTTATTTTGACAGAATCATTCAATCCAGAAGCGTGTTTTTCCCCATAGCTGAGGACAAGGATAGAAGTATGCTTGGCTTCTCCCTCTTCTTAACTTCCTAGTTTAGATGTGAACTTTAGTTGACTTTACTTCACTTTTCTCTCCTTTCGTGGGCAAGAATAGAGATGCTTTCACTGTAAGGTCAAGAGCATTTCTCTAGAGGCCCCCAACATCACACTGCTTTCTTGTTTCCTGCTTGATCCTTTCACAGGGGAGTGCTCCCCCTGAAAAATACCTTTTCTTTCCTAAAAATTGTGCATTTGAAATTGCTCAATTTTAACCCAGCAATAATAATTGCATTTTAATGGTTTTTAGGATGGTGAATACTGACAATTGCTCATGAATTGCATGTAGCACATCTTATTAAAAAATTTATTGCAGAAACTTCTCTAGGATATTCTTCACACCTTATGCTGAGGTACATAGCTATTTCTCGTCTCTAAAACTGATATAGTTTTGCATATATCTAATATATGACTATTAATATTCTGTGATGAGTTTGTTCCCCATTTATATATATTTCAATCAGTTGAAGTGGGACACTGGGGCATGGTATTGATGCTGTGGGTCTGATCAGGACCACTGGTAGGATGTGTGTGCATCTTCTCAGTTTCTGCTATGAGTATTCAAGTCTACTATATCAAATTTTAGTGACCCGCCAGTCTCTGAATTTGTTAATACCTAATACAAGAGCAAAGAGAAACCTCTTTTCAGGAGTCAGAACAACCCAATGACAGACACTGAAACACTGCCTACGCTTCAAGAAATGACCAACTGGTTTAGTTCTGTCATTCTTTTTCTATTACTTTCAACATAGCCACAAAAGTTGGAATGGTTTATTTAAGATTTACTTTAGGAAATAAGCTCATAACTTTAAAGAAAATGTTATGATTGGCACAGGCTTACTCGTTGCAGGCTTCATTATTTTGCATTTTTTATTGCTCCTTGTACTCTGCAAAAGTTCTAAACTTCTATACCATCTATTTTTCTTTGGTATTCAATTCTACATAGTTAAATCAGTAGTATTGTGTAAACATAATACAGTCTGCCATCAATTTTTAAAATCTATTGATCTCCTAAAGATTTATTTTTAGTCCCACCTAGTTAGGAGACAAAATAATAAATAAACTGAATTTATTGGCAAATAGATGATTTTTATATAAGGTGGAGAAACAGAAATCTGATTATTTGTGTAATTATAGAACTAATTCTTATGCAATAACCTTCTTCTCTTTTATTAAAGGAATCTGTTTAAGATTATTCACTTCATCAGCCATCATTTAGTCCCACTTTTTAAGAAAATGCAGTGCAGTATTTTTCCAGTCCTACTTTGAATGGTCATAAATTGTAAATTGCAAAGGAAAATGCCATATATATGCCAACAAGTATGGAGACCTTTCTTGCTTTTGTTAAAAAATAAAAAGTTGTTGTAGGTTTTATAAGCAAGAACTCTGTTTATGAGATTTATAGTTTCTACAGGAAAAAAAAGACAT
This sequence comes from Ploceus nigricollis, assembly GCA_013399945.1. NCBI lineage: Eukaryota > Metazoa > Chordata > Aves > Passeriformes > Ploceidae > Ploceus > Ploceus nigricollis. Next base: position 1,926,548 of record VXBC01000844.1, on the reverse strand, counting down.
TTGCTGATTTATATTATCCATGGTGGTTGCCTATACAAAGGTTAAATAAATATCTCTGCCCTTTTATTTGGTCTGTAAAAGTCCAAGCTAAGACTTAATCTATTTAGTTGATAAATAGATAACTGCAATGCCAGTCACAAGTTCTGGGAAAAAATTATTACACAAGATTGTTAGCTTCTTTTTTTCCCCTTCCTGAGTTCTTCTCATTCCATAATAACATTAGGGAAAATAAGAAATTCCCATTTCTGGGGTTTTTCAGTGTTTACTTTTCTTCTTCACTGGAATGTAAGTGGAAAACTTTAGAGGGAGGAAAATTTTAAAAAATTAAAGGAAAAAGGAGAAGGTCAAACCTCTCACAGTTCAGTAGACTGATGGCACGTATTTTGAAGGAAGCTGGGAAATGACTTTATGGTACTGTATGGATATGGTATTAGAAAGGCAAAGATGGCCTAAGGTTCTAAAAAAGCTCTTTATTATGCCAGAGACAAACACAACAAAGACTATGGCTAGAAGATGATGCAAAAAAAAAAAAACAAAGGAAGAGGGAAATGCAGAAGCAGTCTGCCATCTCATAGGACTCTCTTTGCACCTTATATGAAGGAATGTGACCTACTGATCAGAGATGGACTTTGGAGATTAAGTGGAAAAACTGCCTGAAAACAGGGAAGTAGTTTTGTATGGGACCTAAGGGTTCCTAACACAAAGATGGAAAAATTAAATAGTATTTTGTGAATGTTAATAAAAAAAAATGAGGGAAATATCACCTCACTTCTCATTTTTATTCAGAAGTAAATATAATTCTGCAAAAAATGTTTGAATAAAATATGAGCTATTTATGCCAGTACACATGGGCAAGAATTTAAAGGATGTCAGATCCATCATCCTTTCAGACCTTAAAGTAGACATAATAATGTTGACTAATTGGAGGAAATCCGAAGGAGAACTAAACCAACCAGAGCTCCAGTTAACATGACTTACAGAAATCAATTAATTCAGGGTTATTTTCTATAAAGAAAATATTGGAAAGAGGGGTAGTAGAGGAGTATGGAGTACTCCTAGAAGTAGATGATATCAGTTAGTAAAGGATAGTTACCTTCAGAGCAACTGTTCACAGCAGGGGAGTAGTACCATTCTGCTATCAACCATGAATCAGGGAAAAACTTTCAAGTGGAAAGGTAGACTTTAAAAAAAGGAAAACCCAAAACCAAACCCACAAAGTAAATAAAAAAAAAAAAAAAAAAACAACGAAAAAAACCCCTCCAAACTCTCCAATGTCATGGGCAGTGAAACTTAGAGAGTTTGGTGGAGCTGTGACTTTAAGGCAGCTGCTATTATGAATGACACAGACATAGGAGATTCTTCCTTTGGACAGAAGATGCAAGGTATGCTGGAGTCCTCTGCAGTTCTGACAAAGGAAAAAAGCAGAAAAAAGCATGGGCTATTCACATTTACCAAAGAAAGGGTTGTGTGTCTGTGAGTCTTTTCCAACCTAATTGATCCTGTATGATTCTGTGAGGAAAAAAACTACTGAATTATTCCAAAGTAATAACGTTAAAAAATAATAGTTTTCTGGAAATCCTTTGTTTTGTCTGACCTTTCTACTCATAGTCTCACAATGCCAATATCACCTTTATCTTCTAAAGAGAAAAAGACTGAGAAGGTAAAAGGTGAAGCTGTGGTTTTAAGGAAGAAGAAATTCAGCCAGTTATCCTTTTCATTAAATTCTTTCTTACTTCATCCTTTACAATGACAATAAAACAATTTTTTATTCAGTTATACCAAGTAGAGTTTTCCAAATTTAATGATCCTATTAACTCTCAGATGAAATCCACAATGTATTCCTCATTATTAGTTTGCCAAAGTAAATGGAAATAGTACTTTAAAATTTAATGCAGGGTATGTTTAATGATCTACACCATTCTTATATACTGGTTAATCCTGAAATAGTAGCATGTATAACATATTAAATATTCAGAAGGTAAGCCACTAGCATTAACAACAACAAGAAAAATTCAATAAATCAGAATCTTTGATTTAATAACTAGCAGCTTTGTTTAATTACAGTTGGGTTGGGTTCACTGGGCTGGGAATGCAATTATGTGTCTCGGTGCAGCATTAGTAGGTCAGAATAAAAGGCCTCTTCTTTTTGTATCGTTTCCTTAAATAATAAATATTCTTAATTTCTTAAATTTTCCTTAAATTATAAATATTCTTAATTTCTTAAATCATGAGAAAATATTTGACCATTGTCTGTTGTAGCTGGCTTATCCTGGAAAAGAACCTTCATTTACATGTGAATGTTGTGACTGAAAGAAAAATCAAAAGGCCATGGACACATATTTTCTTCACAAGGACTCTTGAATGTGGTCTGGATTGTTTGATGGATTTAGTAATATTTGTCATCTTTTACATACCATAGAGCATTTTATCAGTTATTCTTTATATAGTATTTCCACTGAATCACAGAAGAACATAAATTAAAAATAATAGTCTCTACACATTTAGCATATGAAGCTCTATAGAGAATCCAAGATTCATGTGTTGAGTGCTTGGAGCAGGCAAGCAGAACAGGCTTTGCTGGAGAATGAGTAGGTCAATAAAGGCTTTTACTGAGCACTGATAGACCTCAGATGCTCACAGCAGACGTTCCAGGCAGGAAAATATGTCATCCATAGGAATATCAGTAATTTTTTTCTCATGACTGGGCAGTAAGAACAAATTCATTTTTCCATGCCCCAAAGAGGTAACGCAGAATCACTCTGTTGATGCTGGACACCACAGAGATGAAGCCCTGTTGACTTATTGTTCAAGGGCTTCATTTAATCTTCTTTTTCAGGGGGGAAAAAGCTGTCTGATTGAATTGCATACATTATTGATTATTTGCTGAATATAGGAGTCTTGTCATGCAGATTTAAAGGTTTTAAAGTTATCATAACACCTGTATGTTATACATGTGGAGATTTGGTGATGACTTGGTACAGCCAAGGATTACTAAAGTTGATTATTGGTGATATTCATATGCCAGTGTTTTCATTGGACTGTCAATGAGGTGATAAGTGCATACTTAAAATACATGTAAATTAAGCTGGCTTTAATTAAAGTTACATACTTTAAACAAAATCAGATTAAAGTAATTGTGAAAGCAGACAATATGTCTTAGCTTTGCTTGAAACTTCTACAATTACCTCAAAATAGTTGTGGATTCTTTGCTAGGGAGGGAGAATTTATTTAATGAACAATATTTTAATGACGCTTTACTATAAGTAAACTATAAAGGGATAGCTGTGAAGGCAAAAGACAAATTACCTTCTTTCAGCGTGCATGTTAAAAGCCAATTTAAGGAAGTGTCAAGAAATTGATGTATTGTCTTCTGTGCTGAAAATTTTGCAATTATTTATGTGAAAATGAATTTTTTTGGCGTCTTTGCATTTGGGATGGGGTAGCTATTTTGATTTCTAGCCAAATGTGTTGAATTGTAATTATGCTCTGTCTCAGTATAGAAAATGTGCTTTGAATATGCTGTATTTACTGTGACATCCAAGTAAGAAAAGGAACTGTGTCATATTTCTCTTTGAAGAAACTTCATGGCAAATATGATGGCTCCCCCACAAATGAAAAGATACTCTGCTATCTGCAACTGTGTATGGCAAATTGATGTAAAAGTGACTGATATATATTGGTAATGCATATTTTTACACATAACCCTCTTTCCATGTCATGGCAATGTGACCTAAAATGTATAGTATTTTGGCTGTTTCCTGATGGCAGCAATACCTAGTGCCTATAAGCCTGTAAATCTTAAAGAGCAATGTTAAAATTGTGAGTGGATAATGTAGAGGAGGGGAAACAAGTCAGATAGAATCATATGAATCAAAAGAATTGGCAGTAAATATATATGTGTGTGTGTGTATATATATATTTATTATTATTATTATTATTATTGGTTGCAGACCATGAAAAATTTTTAAATGTTTAGAATTTTTTAATCTAGAAATTCAGTATAATTTGGGCTAGGAGTATAGCTTTATTACCATTAAAATTACCTTCAACATTTAGATACATACCTTCAGAATTTTGATATGGCTTGAGACAGACTTAATAAAAATAATACTACCAAATAAATACTAGCAGTTGCTACCAATCAAAAATTGGTAGTTTCCGATTCTAGAAATGGACAAAATAGACAAGTAACTCGAAGCATCAGTGCTTTGCTAATGCATTATTTCCCTTGTATCTTCCCCACATCTTCATTTGGGGAAAAATATGATCATTGGTCTAGCGAGGTGTTTCAACCCAAAAATATTTCTTGTTTTACAATATGATCTCCTCATAAAATTAATTTAAGCTTATTAACCATGAAAAGAAAGACTCCAGCATTCCAATGTAAGTAGACATTTTGCCTTTCTAAGCTATTTTAATTTTACACATATTCCATCCTACTTACAGAATCATTGCATCTTGTCAGAAAGCTCTGGTCTATCAGTATGCAGCAGGACAAAAAAGAAAGATGAATACAGCTCAGAAATATTTGATTAAATTATCTTCAGTAGAAAATACTGTCTTGTTAAGTTCCCACAGGAAAACTTTTTTTCAATTAGTTTTGATTAAATTCTGTGATGAGGGTTTTTCAAGTTAGGATGGAATCGTTTGTGGAAACCAAAAAAGAAATTTAATTCAGAAGAAATCAAAGCCTTTGGGTTAAATACCTGTCTAAGCCTCCAGAAAACCAATTTCATGTATCTGAAGTAAACTGACAAAAAAAAATCTAACAGGATGAACAGGTGCATTAATATCTGAGCTGTTGTTTATCCTGATGTCTCAAGGCTTTAGTGCAGAAAAGAAATGTAGTCAACCTTCTTGCATTGATGAAGAAGCAAAACATAGAATATAATATTGTTTTAGAAAAGATTTAGGAATACTTTATATATGAGAAATTGTAGCTGTTATCACAAACACTTGTTCACTACTAAAGATTTTTTTTGTTCCTGGTAAATTGTATTTTATATGTAATAAAAAAAAAAAATCTATTTTCAGATTAAAGAGAACACAGAATCAATCTTTCAATAAGCTGGTTTTTTAATATTACTTCAGTATTGTAATTTATATTGTCTCCATAATGTTTTAAGATACATTTTTCACAAACATAATATGATGATGATAATAAAATGATACAGTGACCTAGTTGTGCTGAACTCATTATAGCAAATCTAATAAACACTTTTTATAAACAATGCTATGCATATTTTGCATATTTATGCATAATTTGTCAACAGAGTTTGATCAGAATCATAAAGAGGCAGTGACATAAAGATGCATGGTAATGCATGAAAAAAAAAACAACTCGAAATGTAAAATCATTACTTTGGCACAAGGTTATTGTTTTAGGAGGTCAACCATACCAATTCAGTTTACCTCTTTTATTTGGGAGGACATTTTATTTGCAGAAAAGTTTTCAGATTCAAGAATTAAGGATTTTTTCCCATTTGTTTTGTTTAGTTTCTACAACAGATTTTTTGAATCTGTGGTCCTTTGATGTGAAGGGCATTCAATTTATTTTTTATATGTAAAAGAAAGTAAATCCCTAAGGTAGGACTTTCCATACTTAATATTAGTGTTTTGTGTGTTATTTATATTTCAGCTGTGCACATATTATTCCAGGTATTGGCCTAAACCAACACAGAGTTCTTTGCCTTCTTCCTAAAAATATGCACCTTAGTGATGTGTCTGTAAACATTGTTAGGCCTTTTGAAGTCATTGGAGCATGCCACCTGCATAAAGATGTGTTTAGATGCACAGTTAAAGCCTTAGCCTATAAACATTTACATCATCCAATCTGTATTCACGCAAAAAAAAAAGTTATATTTACAAAAAAATCAGTTGTGAAAGCAAAAATTCAGCTGGAGAATAAATTTTATAATAAGCTGAAAAAAGTAAAAGCTGAATATAAGTTGCTGGAAGGTCAGCTGAAGCAGGTGTATCTGGCAGTGAGAAACAGAATTCCTGCTTTGGACATCATTACTTGTAATGCAAAAACTCTTAGAGGATTCTTGAGGACTTCATGCTTCATATTTTCATTAATATACCAACAATGTCTAAAGATCTCTATTGCCTTAACGCTATTAAACTAGAGAGAGAAAAATGAAATGTTTGGATAGTTTTTCTGTGCATTGATTTTTTCCTACATCAATGTGTATTACTGTGAAAACATTTAAAGGTTCTTCCCATGGTTAACCTTGTAGAAAAGTATAAGAAACCCTTAACATCCATTTCTAGTAAAAAAGATCATTTGACCTCGAAATCTGTACACACATCCACAAATTTTGATTGGTGTGTTCAGCCGAGAACACAGCAAAGGCCTGGGAAAATGAAAGGTTAATCCCTCATCTGAGGTGCACAAGTGTTCCCTCATGCCTGCAGGTGGGAGATGAATATGCTAATGGAGCAAGCCTGACTCTGCAGTGATTTGCAGGTGAAAATGTAACTTGTGATAATTAAAGGCTAATTACTTTTAGCTAGCAAGTGGGAACCAGGTGCTCTAAAGCAAAAGAGGAAGATTTTATTTTGTGCTGTTAAGACTTTTGGAGGGGGAAAATAAGAAGGGACTACAATTGTATTTCTTTTCTCTTGCTTTAGTTAAACAGAGGGCAAAAATGATATGGTTAGGTGTAATATGCAGTTTTCATAGGTTTTGGGGGGTTATTTTTATTTATTTTTTCATTGTTTTCCTTTAGAGATGGCCAGAGTTAGGCAGGGATTCTAGAAATATTTTTGCTGTTTAGATGTTAGTAGTATTACCATCACAGGCAATGTGTCTTGTTTCAAAGCCTGTTTTAAAAACAGCTTCTTCTGAGATGCTCACTAAAAAGAATCTCTGTTAAAAGTTTCTCTCAAGTATTGCTTTCAAAGGCACCCCCAAGAGTGAGCACTCAGACAGATTAGAGTGTTAGAGCTTCCCGCATATTTCCGTCTTGCCTTTATGGTAGGATGTGTTAACTTTCCTATTTGTCTTCCCTTTGAAGGCCCGTGGATCCAAGGAAGTTCAGGCATTTACACCCACGTTCCTTTCCTAATTTTCAAGACAGCCTGGTTACTATCATAAGGAGCCTCATGAAGATATTTCTATGTTAGATGAGGTGACATATCACTTATCTGGGAAGTAAACAACTCCAAGCATCACAAAGGAGTAAATCTAATTCTTTTGGTGACTGCTTGGCATATCTACTCTTTTACCACTCATGCACTGCACAATTTACAGTAGCTTTACAATTTAAAAAATAATCAATTTTCTGTTTAGACAGTTATATGTAGTTATTTACTGGTTGAGTCTACATATCATGATAATTCATCACTTTGAATAGTGGGTGATGAATCTATAAACTCATTTCCTTAATGAACTTGGTTTTTTTTTAACAAACTGGGGTTGCATCACTCGGACAACCACAGGCGGATTCTACAATAAGCAAGTAGGTGTTGCCTTAACTCAATAAATTTGTACTTAGGCTCTAGGTTATTTATTGTACCTACATGGTTTCTTGGACAGGTTTTAGATGTACTAAAACCTTGAAGTACTAACCAGGTAAGTAGCTGATTTATTTTTAAGACATACACTTTTTATTTGTGGCTTTCTTTGGCTGTCTTATCCTTTTTACCTGGTTTGTAGACATGTTCTGCTTCCGCCAAATCTAACAGAGACAGAGGAAAGACCAGTGGTACTAGTATTTAATTTTTAAGCAATAATTCAGACATTAATATATTCTTCTGGGCTAGGAAGTGTGAGAATTTCCCCAGGTTAGAAAAATCGGCTTTGAACTGAAATGAGTAAAGAGACATCTTCATCTCATTTTCCATGTTAGCATATTAAGATCTATCAGCAGCTGATTTGTATTTTAAAAAACAGTCATCCTCAAGTAAGTAATTTCTTTTAACTCTTCAGGTTAATATTCTTATTGAAAGACTTTTGTGTATTTGATTGAGTGGAACTGCAGACTGTCCAGTTACCAGCTGGAGGTCTAAGGGGACCTCCTTCAGAGGTCAATTCAATTTCCAGCAACTTTGTTGTCTTGTAATAATGGGGAGACCTTTAGGGGCAATGGTCTAGGACAAACTTGGTCAGCAAAAACCTGTGTGGGCAGGCCGGTAGGCCAGCTAGTCTTCTTGGTTTTGCTTTTAAAATGTCAAGAGAATTGATGTGTCCTTTTGAACTTTTTTGTTCTACTGCATCAGCATCTTTTGCATGAAAAATGTTTCACTATTGCTTTTTTTTTTTAATATTTGAACTAGTTGTAATTTTGATTTCCTTTAGGAAGTGATTGTATGTTCTTATAGCTGTACTTCGAGATGAAGGGAATTATAAAGAGTCTTTCATTTTTACAGATGAGCATGTAAATTGAGTGGTAGAATCCAATACTGTATAATTACATTGATCACTAATTCTGATATGGTTTTGTTCCTGTAAGTCTCTCTTGAAGTATTTTGCAGAAAGGAGGATAAAAAAATTATTGGTTAAAAGAAGCAGCATAGGTAGTATCAAGGATAGTTTATATGCATTTACTTATTAAAGCATTGAAACAGGTCAAATGGGCTCATAGGCTGCAAGGAGGACGCCAATTACCTTTTTCATATTGTAAATACCTTACACTGTGTCTTGGTTTGAAAAGACAGGTGTCTGCTAAGGAAGGCTGAAGCCTCTCTTGAAATGGAAAATGTAAACTCCCGCCCTCCAAATTATTGTAATTTTGAAATTAAAGGAGACTCTTAGTCAAAGATATGGGAATAGGAATAACAGTTCCTTACTAGGAAAATTAAAAATACAAATGCAATAGTACAAGAAAACCACTGACAGAGTCAGAATACAACCTGACACCCTGTGGGTCAGGGTTTTGGTAGCCGTCTGATTGAAAGGTGGCTGCAGTCCTGCTGGAGTGGCAGATGTGGTTCTGTTGGAGCAGTGATCCTGTAGAAGGGTAGAGTTTTCCTCTGAAGATCCAGTGCTGGTGTAGATGGGCCTGGTCTTCCTCGGGGAATCCAGTGGACAAGAAAGCTGCTCCACTGGGAATCCAGTGGGAAAAGGCTGCCTATGGTGTTCCAAATCTCCAATTGTCTCCAGGTAGGAATGGTTGGCTCCTCCCCCTGGGCGGAGCATATCCCAATGGGATGATTTAATTTTATCAGTCATGCTGTGGCACTCAATGGCCCATTAACAGCAGATATCATTTCCCAGAGGGAGGATTGGTTGTGGAAGAGGTAAAGAAAACTGCCCAATTAACAGAAGATAACTGCCTCACCTCTAGCAGATAGTGATAGAATACACACCCCCCAGCCACATCTTGCATTTGCAACCTAAGCCACACTATAAAGTGCAATTGCTGTTATTAGTACAGCAAATTATGAAGAAAGGTGTTTTGTGAAAAATTAGCGCCACTCTTCAGCAGCTCACGAACTGACATGTAAGTTCTATCTTGTTCCAAAGATATGTTTTATTAGTTTGTTCCATCACCCTCTTTTTGGACCCCTTATCTCTGAAAACACCCATGAGGAGAAAAATAATAGGTGTTTATTTCTTAGCATTCTGTTTAGCAAATAATGAGTCAAATCGCTATTCATCCACAATTTCTCAAAGCTGCTTTATATGACAAGACATGGCTTGTTACTGAATTCCCCAAAGCAAGAACTCTCCCACAGTCCCTGAATTTGTGCTTGGTGCCTTTGCATCCATTGGACTAGGATAGACAAGGATGTCTACAAATTATTTTAGATTTATTTTCTTTAGAGCCTTTAAAGATGTGTGAATTTTCATCCTGTTGTTTTGCTCTATCATAGTCTTACTGGGATTTCTGTTTCAGGACGATACCTTCTTGGCTTAGATAATCTTTGGCATTTAATTATATTTTAGCTCTTTTTATTCTATAGTATCTCCCTCCTTCCCACCTCCCATTTCCTTGGGGGTTACTCATCTTTGATATGTGCATGAAGAACAGGTAATGAGGAAAACTGAAAGAGTTGGAAATAATTTTAAGAAATATTTTTTTCCTTCTGTAGTACAGTTAACAAAATTCAAATATATTAGTGTAGCATAGTGTAGTGTTATGAAAATATAATTAATAACAACATAGAAACTAATAAATAAATAGCTGTTTCCATTTTATCAGCTAATATTCAGAAAATCTTATGGACAGAAAGCTTTCCTCTACTTCTGATATGTATGGATGTCCTTGAATTTCACAGATACTGAAAAACTAGTTTATCACACCTCAGTAAGTTCCTTATGTCCTTGTTTTCCAACAGTGATAACTTAATTTTCTCAGTGAAGTGATGGAAAATGCAACATTTCACAAAACAAATTGTAGCAGAAAAATATAAAGCAATAGAGAGGATCTTTTCTTTGCCTTCTTTACAAAAATGTTTTTTATTATTGCTGTTTAAAAAAACCCAAACCACTCAAATTTGCAGAGGGTTCTTTTGGTTTTGTTTGATATTTTTTTATCCTCAGGTAAGGATGGAAAGTGAGAAATAAGCTTCAGCAGTTTAGTAGGTGTCTCACAGACCTCAGTTGGACTAATTAAAACAGCAAGATGGGGCTAGAGAAAGGGAAGAACTGTTCTGTAATAATATGATTTTCTTATTCCTTGATTAAAGTTTGGTAAAACTTTTGAAATAATCCCATTAGGCAGCTGGATCAGCAGCATTCTTGCAGCCTGTGTCATATGTGTGGAGCATGTCTGTAAAGTAGCCAGATGTGAGGGGTTTATCAGGCTGAGAGGAAGATGCATCCAGATACTGTAGCTAGATAGAGATGCAACTTGGATAGCTGGTGTGGGCTGTGCATTTACCATCTCTTGCCCAGAATTTTTATGAGGAAATTATGTAGGTGTATGCAGGAGAAAGACAGAGAGAGACCTTCCTCATAAGGAAGGGAGGGAGGAAGGACGGAAGGGCAGGAGGGAGGGGAAAAAACCCCTCAGCCTTTTGCAGTGGTGGCATCTGTTTTGGAGCTGGCTGGCACTGGCTCTGCTCAACATGGGGGGTCTTCTGGTCCCTTCTTTCAGAGGTCACCCATACAGCCATCCCCCCTGCAACAAAACCTTGTCAGGTAAATCAGATACCATAGATAATAAGAATGAAAAAAAAACAAAAACAAAACAAAACAAAACAAAAAAAAAAACCCGCAAAAAAAACCAAACCCAAACAAACAGCTTCTTTGAAATATTCATTTTTTGTGTTTATGAGGTGTATCAAATAGATGTCAACTTGAAAGGGACAAGCTTTGCACCATGCAGTGGTATTACATGGCTGACTTGGCTGGTGTGCTGCAGTGGGATACTCATTTACATGGCTGATCAGATACCTTGAGGAAAAGCTGTCTAGTCCATGCAGTATAAAGCAGATCAGGGTGACTTTATTAATAAGAACACAGAATAAAGACAAATAAAAAGTCTCACACGTGTGTATCCTTACAGTGAATGGAAAACTTAGTGTATGTAAAAGACGGTTTGGATAGTGAGGGGCTGCTTCAAACTGGCTCACAAATCCCCGAATGCTCTGCCATTAAGAAAGTTTTCTCAGAATAATAAAATGTGCATCAATAAAATTATTTGATTTAGAACACAGAAGCAAAAAATATAGTCTGAATTTGTGTTGCTTTTAATCTGGAAAACTTTAGCCACAAACAAAGGAATTTTTCTGTATGTCCATGAGTATAAAACAGGGGTGAGTGGTTTCTAATGCATGTTTTAGTAATGCTGTTATCTTTTTGTTTTTCAATAATGTAATGCAATGATTTCTGAGTTGTCTTCTATCTGTCCGTGACCACCTATCTGTGGGAGAACATTTTCCTCCTTCCATGACAAGGCAGCAGCATAAATTAGAGACTCAAACCTAAGCGGAGCTCAACCGCTGCACTATAAACCCACAAAGCTGTGCACAAGCTGATGGGTGAGAGGAAGAACATAATGTTCCTTGAACAAGGAAAGATTTAAGAATGTCAAGTTTCTGAGGTCTCAGGAGCTCCTTACGTAAGCAGGGTACTTAAATAGCTCCCTAACTCTCTCTGCAGCCTCCTTGCCCTCTGGGCAGTACCTGAAGGTGTGTGAGTAAACTTGTGTTGCAGATGTGGCTGGGTCAGAGCCCTGCTGAACCTGCTGCCCTTGGGCACATTTTCTTCAACATGGTATTACAAGGTCAGGTTGGTGTGTTTGGAAAAAAAGCAGCAAACCTGTTGTGTGTGTTCACAAGACTCAGGGTTGCCCAGTGAATGCTGACATTGATCTCTTTTGTGTTTACCCTCTCTGCTGCTTTAGATACTGACATTCACAGGTTCCCCACCGGGTGTGTGGTCTTTGTTGCAGAGAGGTCAGAACTCACCAGTAGTGGCAGATGATGTCTCTTCCACATTCCCGTAGATTATCCCTGTTCCCCAAGGTCTCCATCCCTTGTGTATGCTGCCAAAAGGGTTGGCATGGATATTCTGCTGTCAGTAACCAGTTTCACATCTAAAGGGAAAATGTGCTACTTAAAAAAAAAAAAAAAATTAAAAAACACCTAAAAAACAAGTCTAATTGGAAAAAAAAACCCCAAAACAAAGAAACAAAGACAACCAAACCTCCCAGTACGTTTGCAGAATTTAGGCAATAGAAAAGGGGGAGTGAAAAGTGTTTTCATTGGCATAGCCACACACTTCTAAAATTTTTCACATTTGAAGGTGCAGTCTGTAGCAAGAGGGTGAAAAGATTTTTGATTTCTTTGAGATATACCAGCTAACTCTCATAAAGTTGTGAGCATTAGAAAGTGATGTCAACTTTTTTTATGCATAAAATTTTTTGCTAATTGATTCAAGTGAAATAACCTATTACTTCTAAGACATGAGAAGCCACTGTCATTTATTTCAATAACTTATTGAGAGAAGGGGAAAATTTTTAATGTGTGACATCAGAATTATGTTCTGAGTCTATTAATTCTGGCAGTTAAAGCCAATCCATGTTTACAACTGCAGATACAACAAAGCATATCCTTTCAATCTGATAGCTCTTTTTGTGACTGTAAATACCATCACTTACATCTTTAAAATTTTTAGAGCACTTCAGTACGTTGTTATTATTTACTAAATGCTTCAAGTCATTAAGTAATTAACAGAAAGGGTATGATTTTGGTTTGGATTTTGTTTGGGGTTTTTTTTGGTTTGTTTTAAATAGCAGTATAATCCATAGGTTCATTAGAAGTCGCTGCTAACACGAGTAAATTGCTACAATACAAAAGCCTGACTGGGTTGCCTTTGGCTGCAACTCCAATGATTGGTGACTTCAGGATTGCTATACTCCAGTGAAAAGTGTACTGGGGCCAAAACCAGCACACCATACGAGTGGAAATCACTACTATGTATCTGTCTTTCTGGGCTGGCTTTGCCTCAGTCACTTAATTAATTGCCAGCAGGCATCAGGGATTCCAAAGATACGTAGAAATGTAACTTTTATTTAGTGCTGATTATGTTTAATACAGCAGAATACATAATCTGTGAGTTTTGAATATGACTTTAGGAAAGTCTGTTTCTTTAGAGAAATAGTGTAAAACATTAAGCAGAGATAAGATGCAGTTCAGCATGGAATAGCAGACTGCAATTAATTTCTTTCCACAGCTTTAGCGTAACCTGGGTACATTGAGTCAAATAATTGTAAACTACCACTTAATTTGGGCTAATTGAATTGTCTTGGCCATCACCCCTCATTCCCTAAATGGTTGCCATTCTTGAAATACTGTTGCTAGTCCACTTCACTCAAACCCTTTGCTTTCAGTAGATGGTTTCTGCAGGATGGCTGATATTCCACAAGCTATGTTGCTTGTCTTGTGTTTAGTTTTGCAGGAGTTCTATCTTTGCAACCTTCTGACAGGGTTCATAATATTCTTCCTGAATATGGTTCTTCAATTATTTACAAAGTTTTACTAATTATACCTTTTCATTGGGAAGAGAATGTGGAGTTAGGATAAAGCTTTCTTTGGTTAAAAAAAAACCAAACAAAAACACACATCAAAATCCAAAATGTATCAATCTGACTTCTTTATCTGATAATCATTAAAATTGGTGGGAATTCATGATGTTCAATAAATTCATGCAGGCTATGAAGGTAATTCTGTTTATAAATATTTTACCAGAATAATTTCTGCTTTTCTAGTAGAAAAACAAGCTCTTGTGCTTAAAAAACGTTTTTGGAAAAAAAAAATTCTAATACCTTTAGTGTATGAATTCTCTGACAGTGTTTAAAAAGGTAGACCAATATTTTCCTCTCTTGTCTATTGATTAGCAGAGTGTACCTTTCTGCATGAAAACTGTTTGGAAAAGTCTACTAATTGTCTAGTGCATGATGTAAGTCTTTGTGTTTTTTTTCTGGACTGAACAGGGACTTATATTAGTACCCTTGGAGAGGAGACAGTTGTGTTAATGGAAGCCTAATGCTGACATTCTCATAAACTGTTTTCTGTCAAAGTACGGGATTTTCACATGCACCTTTTTTTTTGTTTAAAAGATTGATTAGCTTCAGATGCAGCAAATGTCTGGTGTGGCCTTTTGAAGACCCACTGAGCTCACAAAGGAGACAAATTATTCAAGGAATTTCATTATTTCATATTGCTTTCTCAACTGACAGCAACTTTACCAAGCTGCTTTTCATCCCAATGAAGATTGTGACTAACAAAGTGGGATGCAGAAGCCCAGGCTCTCTAGAGCTGCTGGTCTGACCACTGCCTGGTTTTCCTCCTGTCACACCACATAAAACATCAGCAGTACTCAGCCATCTGCAAAAGGTTCAGAAAGGAGCAACATCAGAGCTTCCTCAAGATGGGATAAGTGCATCTGGTGATTAGCAATTATCAGGTGTCAGGCAGTCTTGGGATGACAAGCACCAAGTATGTCAACATACTGTGAGCAATTTTATCAGTGCTGGTTTAAGTGATGTTGCACAGATTGAAGTCTGAGTGTCATGAACATCAGCTAAGGCCTTTTAGTGACTGTGTGGTGGTATCATCTGTCTGAGGGGCTTATTTATACTAGGTGAAAGTTTTAAGAATGACTTTAAAGATATATCTTAAGTAGCCCATAAGATCTGGGAGAAATTCAGTGGGGGAAAAAGGGTGTCTCAGGGAAATTAAAGGGTGTATCACCTTTGGAAAAAGGGGCAGGCAACTCAGGAAGCCTTGAAGGATATTGTTAGGTCATGCAGAAAGAAAATTAAAGAGGTGAAAGCTCAGTTAGAACTTAATCTGTCCACTTCTGTAATAGGTAATAAAAAATGTTTATATCCATTATTATCAAAAGAAAGGGCAAGGAAAACCTCCATTCTTTATTGGAGGTGGGGGGGAATATATTTACAAAGATGAGGAAAAGGCTGAGGTACTTAACACCTCCTTTGCCTCAGTGTTCAGCAGAAGGACAGGTTGTCCTCAGGACAACTGTCCTCCTGGGCTTGTAGGTGGGGTCAGGGAGCAGAATGGCCCCCCTGTTATCCAGGAGGAAGCAGTCACAGAACTGCTGAGCCACTTGGATGCTCACAGCTCTGTGGGACAGGATGGGACCCATCCCAGGGTGCTGAGGGAGCTGGCACAAGAGCTCACCAAGCTGCTCTCCATCACTGACCATCAGTCCTGGCTCACTGGGGCAGTCCTGGATGACTGGAAGCTGCCCAGTGTGACACCCATCCACAAGAGTGGCTGG
>VXBC01000844.1:1851513-1910322 GCA_013399945.1 Ploceus nigricollis | reverse complement strand
CTAGAAAAGAAGGCTCAGGGGAGACCTTATCACTCTCCACAGCTCCCTGAATGCCAGGGAACCAGGTGAGGGTCAGTTTCTTCTCCCAGGCAACCAGTGACAGGACAAGAGGACACAGACTTAAACTGCACTAGGGGAGGTTTAGACTGGGCACAAGAAGTTTTTTACAGAAAGGGTGATTGGGCATTAGAATGGGCTGCCCAGGGAGGTGGTAAAGGCACCTGGAGGTGTTTCAAAAAAAGACTGGATGTTGCACTCAGTGCCACGGTCTGGTTGACAAGGTGGTGTTTAGGTCACAGGTTGAATCTGATAATCTCAAAGGTCTTTTCCAACCTAGCTGATTCTATGATTCTGCAATTGAGCTAATTGTGCATGTTAAGTTAGTACTATATTCATAGAAGCAATGTTTTTTCCCTCTCAATTCTAATAAAGTTATGAAGAAGCAGAGTTCTATATGCAAACCTCGGTGAGGATGCTTTTATTACATATAAACAGAGCTAATTACTGCAGTCTATATTGAAACAATTATTATCAATGCTGTGTGAATATTTAAAGAAACCTGAGCTATGAATTGGTTACACAACCCGGACTTCTAGATGTACATGGGAATCGTTTTTCAGAATTAATTTAAAGATAATTAGGTTTTTGTTTGGATATGCTGTTTGTTTGGGAGGAATTAGGGTGTTGGTTAGGGTTTGTTTGCTTTAAAGTAAAACCAAACAACTCATTGAAGGCTAGGTGTAATGTCTGAGGTTTACTCTATTGCTTTTTGTTGCCACTGTGTTATTCTGTAATTCCAGTGTAACCATTAACCCTCCAAATCTGACTGGCACCAGAAGCTCTGTCACAGTAGGAGTGAAGGGTAGGGAACCTAATTCCATGAAACTTGCCTGGATAAGGATCTTGGGGATAAAATATTGAGACACAAAGTAGTTGTTCACCTGCAGAGGGAAGCCAGGTATAGCATGCAGTAATCAGAGTTGCAGCTGCTCTTGCAGTTTGTCAGCTTGAACTGGCAGAGAAAACTTTGGTCTGGTGGGCCTGAGGAGTATCAGTCTGGCATTAGATATGAGCTCATTATAATCTAAATAAATCACAATACCAATCATAGTATTTATAGTAAAGAAATTCTTCCTACTTAGAAAATTTATTTTGCAAGTTGTATTCTTTATTGGCTCTAAAAATCAAGAAAAAAATTAAGTACAATTGCTCCAGAATTTGTCTAAATATTCTAGTTTTCATCAGGTTACTTATTTCTTTCTTCTTCTTTAGATTCTTTCTGTTCCTTATGTTCTTTCTTCCTTGAGGCAGCTTTCATGCTGCTGATTCATCTGTGTGATTGCTGACTGACCTCACAAAGTGCTTTTTCCTTAGCTCACTAATTTTTGTCAGTTCCAGTAAGAATATCTGAATAGTTTATATGTGAATTAACTCTAGTTTTTGGTGTCTAGGGACATTCATTACAGTTTTCAGTATCCATGAACAGTCATAAAAGCATTTAACATTAATGCAAATTTAAATTCAGTTGACTAGGTAATAAATCACTCTGTTTCAGTTTCCTCTCATTTTATCTTTTAGATCTCTGTTGCATTTCTTATACAGCAGACCTTCATTTTATTTCCTGTTACCATTCCTGCTTGATTCAGCTGTAGCAAACCTCTTTGTTTTCATATCAATAACATTTGTTTTTATATGAATAACTTCTGACCTGGTGACCAAAATAGTTGATCTGAGACGCTTCTTTATTGCTATTGTCGTTGATATATGTACGAGATCCTTTTAAAGATTTTTTTTTTCCGGTTGCATTTTTTGCATCTTTAAAACAGATTGGTTTGCTTCTGTGTACTCCTAATCTTTTGCATTTGGGAACACTCCTTTAAAAACAGATGTGCCAGTTCTTGAGGGACACAAGCTAGTGGTAGGCCCTTTTTCCCAGGCAACTAGCCTGGGAGAGAACAGGAGAATAGCTGTGCCAGGAGAGGTTCAGGTTGTACAACAAGAAGAATTTCTTCACTGAAATAGTGCTTAACCATTGGAATGGGCTGCCTGGGGAGATGGTGGAGTCACCTCCTCCCTGGAAGGGTTCAAGAAACAACTGGCTGTGGCAGTTCATGCACTGTGTGGCACTTAGTTGACATGGTGGTGTTTGGTCAAAGTTTGGACTCAATGATCTTGGAGGTCTTTTCCAGAATAATGATGGTATTATCTCTCTGGGGAACCATTTTGTTCACTGTACAGAAACAGAATGAGGAAGACAAATTTTAGTTCGCTCCTTTCCCTCTCCCATGGCCACTGAAGGTGGGAAGTGTTTATTCTGGATCAAGAATGAACACTTCCCTGAAGGCAATCTGTTAGGAAAACCCGGGCCAATACGACACAGATGATGACAGTGAGGACCCATGTGCACATCAGACACTGCATTTAGGAAAATATTTTGCTGGCTGATTGCTGCCCCCCTGCTCTGAGTGATGCCCTTCATGCAGCACTGTGGCTTTTCTTTCAAAGAGTCTTCCAGAAGGTTCTCTAAACTGGTGTGATGTAGCTGGGTTCAAGGTTTCCCTTTTCACTTTATACACATGATGAGTTCTTCACAGCAGGAACTCTTCTAAACATTTCTACAGCAGCGGCCACACTTTAATCTGATTTCTTTTTGATGGGCACTATTTCAGTACACATGTTAATTAAGTGATTTTGAGCTTCTAATAAACCATGCCTGGATAGTACTTATTTACAGAAGAAATACTGTTTACCCCATCCTCTTCTAGACCACAGGCTGCTGTAGAAGACAGGGGTGATCCCTGACAAGCTCCTCTGCAGCTGGTCATTTGAGTCAAGTAAATAACATTTCTAGCAGCTTCCATACAGAAGTGTTTCATTATGTTTTCAGGCATGAAAATTGTATTGTCACTACATACAAATGTTTTTGGAAGAATTGACACCTTTTTGATTTATGTGTCTAAGATTCTAGCTGATGCTGGTGATGATATGTGACACCCGAGAGAAGAGCTTTTGTGCAGTGAGAATTCAGGAAGGAAAAATACTCTGTTGCTTTTCACAATCCAAATTAAGCTTTGTGTTGGGTGGTATGAGACATATCCTAAGACCTCATAGAAAGAAAGCCCTTTTACAGAACCATCCAAATGTGACACATCCTATTTAAGAGAAATATTTGAGCTGTACTTAAAGGCTTGTTTTAGGTTCTTTGAACTTGTACATGCTTGTATTGAAAAGACATAAGTAGAGAGTGATTTTAGGGTCCAAATTCTTTCCAGAAAAATTTCTACTTTGAGGAAGAAGGAAAGAGAAACAAACCTCTTATTTAAGTGAGTTATTGTAATGTGTTCTGTGACATTTCCAGGGCTGACTAGAAGAACAAAGGGGAATGATAATGAAAGCTAAAGAGAAAACTTCAAATAGTGGGTGTATATTCAAATTCATACTTCAAAACCCCTTGAACTTTTACATAAATAGTTATTAATCTCTTTTATCAACGGTCTTCTGAGGTTCTAGATTCTTTTCTTGCTGGGCCATTTGTTTTGTAACTAAAACCTTTCACATTCATCAGTGTTTTCCGTCATAAATTTGCTTTATGGGATGATTAAAATAAACCAGCAACTTTTCAGTCTTTTGTGTAGTTTAGTTTCAAATGTGTGCAAACTATAAGGGAAAGGAAGTTAGAAATGTGTTTTTCTGGTTGCAGGGAAAGACAAATCTCAAACCATAATGTTATAGCTTTAGGTTTTTTCTCTGGCACAGCTAAAGATCTTTAAAAATGTAATATGAAGTATTGAAGCATCTTTCCGGAATTTCTTTGTGAAAACTTTTTAATCACAGAACATATTGCATCACTGATACTGAGAAAACAACATACAATCTTGTGAGATAGAAATTCTTTGTGAGATAAAATCTGACTAACTTGGACTGGCAGAAAGGAAAAAAAAAGGTACAACAAACCAAACCAGCCTCATTCAATAAGGAGACTTGTGGCTGTACTTTGTTTTAAAACTCACAATTTCCTTATGCTAAAAAGACTGTGAAACAGAAAGACTTTAAATGGCTTCTGAAGTGAAACGTTTTTCCTTCCCTAATGTAAGACACATGCAAGTAAACAGTTAGATGTTAAAATTGTCAGACGTTTAAGACATCAAAGTTTTCTTCCAGCAACATGTAGAGGAGATTTAAGTAATATCTCTTTTTAAAATCAGCAGGAAATACCTGGGAAGTATACTGCAGAATGAAATTGGAAGCTGGCTCAGTACAATCTAGTCAATATATTATTATATGCCAACAACAGAGGAGTAAGATTGACATCTGAGAGTGTTTCAGCAGCAGTATCTGGTCAATGCCTAAATCCAGAGAGTTCTATTTGATTTTCAATTATTTTTTTAAATTAAATATTAGTTGTGAAATATATATATACATCTCCTGACTGAAGAATTAAGATTCTAACACCAAGAGTGCCCCTTTCTCCCTAAGACATTACTAGCCTCCTATCACCCAATTTGTCTTGTACCTTCTGCTAGACTGACAATTTAAAAAAAAAAATCACTAAAGAGATCGAGTCTTGTTTGAAATAATTTAAGTGGGAGAGTATTTACTTTGTCTCCTGGTATACTATTCTTTTTTGTCCATAAGGTTAATTACCTACACTGTTTAAAGTTTGCAGTGAATCAGAGTACAGCTTATCAGAAGAACACAGTTCTCTGCTGCTCGTATTTTCTTTGTTGTCCCTTACATGTATTTTTTTTCATAAGCTGTATTTAAAGAGAGGACCAGAAAGGCAGGAACAAACATACATTTATTTCTTCTTAGAACCTACCATTTGATCTTTTATTTTCTTTTGGTGGTGTATAGAGCCAGTTAAGAGTCTTGTCGTTCAGAAGTTCGTCCCATTGATCTTTGGGAAGAGCGCTGGTTTGACCCTTCAGTTCCCAGCCAGACTTTGGCATCACGCTGATTGCTTCTGTGCTGTGAAATGAATTTGTCACAGCGGTATTTATAAAGAATCTTTTCTTGAAAATAAAAAGACATCTTCACCCCACGTCCCCTCCCGAAGAAGGGGAGTTAAAGGGAAAAAAGAACCAAAAACTAGACTGAAAGAGACACTGCCAAACTCTGTGGGAAGGAGAGAAGTAGGAAATAAAGTGGGAAGAAAATTTGTTAAATCCGATGCTTACATAACAGCAACAACTTCCCTACGTGACAATATAGGGCAAGACAAAAAGCTCCTGGAAATGGATACAATTTTTCAAAATTAAAAACAACGTAAACCAAAAGCTGATGTTTTCCTAAAAATGCAGTTTTACAATGACTGTCTTATGGGGATATAGGTATGGTAATAAATTAATGCTGCATTTTTAAGAAGTCACATCGCAATCACAGAGGAATTTCTGTTTAAATGTCTAGTTTCTAGCTTTCATGTGAGAATATTTATAAACCATTTCCTTTACACTGCCACTCTTCTTAGAAGCACATGGATAATTATAATTGTAAATAAGCATTATATAATTAAAATATAAATCAGCATTAAAATTTTTAAAATTAGTTTTCCTTTGAATGCTTTCATTTCTGCTCTATTATAAATGATGGATTAATTTTCATTCACCACTTCTGAATACCTTTGAGCAAATGCAATAATTTCAGTGCTTAAAATCCTAAGTTCCTGCAGGAATGTATTTTTTCTTACTATTTAATTATGGGTATAGTATGAATTATCATATCTTATAGTAAAACTTTATTTTCATAACATAAAGTCCTTGTAAATTCTTTAGCTTATACTTTTCTTTTTTCCTGATGTGTTAGAAAAAATCAATAGTAAATAGATATTAAAGCATGCTCTAAGATTCTGAAGTTCTCACCTCTCACTAATGAAAAGTTCCAAGTCAGTCAAGTTAACTGTAATGTAGCAAAACCTGGATTTAATCTTGAAAGTCTCTATGCTCATAGGACATTTTGTGTCAAATTTTGTTCTTTACAAAGTTATTGAATCAAAAATTGGCCCTGCAAAGCACTTCAGGTGAGAAAATTTATCTCAGAAATAAAAAAAATATGGGGTGTTGCATCCAGAAGAGCAAAGAGAATACTGAGTAGATCTTGGAGTAAGTGAATAATATTCTTTGAGCTGCAGTCAAGCAAGACTAGAAAGGAGAGAGCCACTGTGTTTCTACAGTGCACATACACGTTCCTCTACGCCTGTACATACTTTGTGTGTGCTAACAGTTCTCTTATTATGATTTGAGTAAACATTCCCATCAAGGACTTGAGCCTTGCTCATCAAGGCCACTACACTAATGTTTTTACATCCATGTGCACCATGCAATCAGTTTTCTGAAGTTCCTCTGACCCAAAATACTTTTAATGTAGCATCCTACAAAAGATGTGGTTTAGGTTTGTTTCCTTTAGGGGTCTATTTTCGTCCTCTGGAGAGAGATGTTACCAGAGATGACCTTCCAGAATGGACTGATCTTTATTGCCACTACACAGATTTTCAGAGCAGGGAGAAATTCAATATAATAAATATTGACTTAATATCAAGATGCCTTTGAGATTTCTTGTTCAGATAGTTCAGTCTATCTTACTCAGGATGAGCTTTCAAAGGTGCTGCACTCAAAGGTACGCAGCACATTTCAACTTTTCAGTCATTTCACTACTTGATCAATTATTTTCTACACTATGGAAGACATTTTACTTTCTAATTACTTCATCTCCCAAACAATCCAAAGTGATAAATGCCATCTGCTACTGATGAGCACTGCAGTCTTGAGAAGAGAAAGCTCCTGGGAGACCTTATAGCACCTTTCAGTACCTAAAGGTGCTACAAGAGATCTGGAGAAGGACTTTTTACAAGGACAT
This sequence comes from Ploceus nigricollis, assembly GCA_013399945.1. Lineage (NCBI taxonomy): Eukaryota > Metazoa > Chordata > Aves > Passeriformes > Ploceidae > Ploceus > Ploceus nigricollis. The sequence goes on along the minus strand of VXBC01000844.1, from coordinate 1,903,470 downwards.
GTAGCGGCAGGACAAAGGGGAATGGTTTTAAACCGAAAGAGGGCAGGTTAAATTACATGTTAGAAGAAATTCTTCCCTGTTGAGGGTGGTGCAGCACTCTGCCCCACTCTCTCTGCTGTAGTGGCATGTCCAGAGAATCGGGAAAGCAAAGTTAGAAAACTCTTGGGTTGAGGTAAGGACAGTAAAGCAGAAGCTGCACGCTCAAGCACAGCAAAACAAGGTGTTAATTCACCACTTCCCACAGGTAGGCAGGTGTTCCGCCATTCCCAGGAAAGCAGGGCTCCAACATGCATAACAGTGACCTGGGAAAAGAAACACCTTTGCTGCAAAGCACTCCCCACTTCCTTCTTCCACCAGCTTTACCTGCTCGGATTGGAATATCCCTTTGGTCAGCTGGGGTCTGCTGTCCTGGCTCTGTCCCTACTCAGCCTCTCACTGGTAAGGCACTAACTCAAATATCCCTCTATTTGCAGTACTCTTTCCAGCATGAATCAAAAACATGGCCCCATCCTATCTACTATGAAGAAAATTAATCCTACACCAGCCAAAACCAATATAGGCAGAAACAGGAACACCTCCCAGGAAGGAAACCAACACAAAGAGCATCCTGTATTCTCCCCCTGCCAGGCAGAATGCAATAACTTAATGAAAGGGAGTGAATGGAGGCATGTTCAGGGTGCCAAGTGAACCCACTCCCTGCCCACCTTGCCTTCCCAGGTCCTTCTGTACAACAGGTGTGAGGTTCTGGATGTCAAAGGTAAGTTAATTGGTGGTGTGGAAGATGATCCATCTACATCAGATGTGTTCCCAAGGTCAGAAAGGCCTATGTTCCTCCACAAGGAACAGAAGGTTGATATGCCAGACAGACCCTTAGGGTAAGAAATCTGCTGGAGCAGATGGAACCTTGGCCTGTTGGTCACCAGCACAACTGAGCTAATTGGGAACATCAAGCTTCCAGGCAGTTTGGGCTGCAGTGATTATGAAATGGTGGAATTGACAGTCCTGAGGAATATGGGAAAGGCAAGAATCAGAACCGTGAATTCTATGAGAGCAAAATTCCATCTGTTCAAGGAGGTGGTCAACAGGATGACACCAGACAGAGTGATGTGGTTGACATGCCAGAGGGATGGAATACTATGCAGTGGGACCTGGGCAAGCTTGGGAAATGTGTCCATGTGAGTCTCATGAAGTTTATTTAACAAGACCAAGTGCAAGGTGCTGCACCTGGGATGTGACAAGTCCCCAATGTCAATCCAGACTGGGGATGAGCAGATGGAAAGCAGCCCTGCCCAGAAGGACTTGGGAATGTTGGTGGAGGAGAGGCTGGACATGACCCAGCCATGTGCACTCACAGCCCAGAGAGCCAGACATGTCCTGGGCTGCATCCAGAGCACAGTGGGCAGCAGGGGAGGGAGGGGATTCTGTCCCTTTGCTCTGGTGAGGGCCCACCTGCAGTCTGGGCTCCCAGCACAGGAAGGACATGGCCCTGTTGGAGTGGCTCCAATGTAGAGCCACAAAAATGATTAGAGGCATGAAACATCTTTCCTATGAGAAAATACAGAGATTTGGGGTTGTTAAGCCTCTAGAAGAGAAGTCTCTGGGAAGACCTCTGTGTGGCCTCTAAATACTTAAAGGGGGATTATAAGAAAGATAGGCACAAGGGGACAGACTTTTAGTAGAGCTGTGGAAATAGGACAAGAAGTAATGTTTTTAAACTGGCAGAGCATAGATTTAGACTGTGAGTAAAGACTAAATATTTTACAGTGAGAGTGGTAAAACTGGCCCAGGCTGCCCTGGAAGAGTTTAAGCTTGAGACTCTGAGCCCTAAGTTGAAGATGTCCATGAGATTTTCAAGGATGACCAGGTAAAGCCCTGAGCAGCACATATTGGTGGCCAAGCTCATCCTGCTGTGAGCAGCCAGTTGGAGTAGAANTCTGTGTGGCCTCTAAATACTTAAAGGGGGATTATAAGAAAGATAGGCACAAGGGGACAGACTTTTAGTAGAGCTGTGGAAATAGGACAAGAAGTAATGTTTTTAAACTGGCAGAGCATAGATTTAGACTGTGAGTAAAGACTAAATATTTTACAGTGAGAGTGGTAAAACTGGCCCAGGCTGCCCTGGAAGAGTTTAAGCTTGAGACTCTGAGCCCTAAGTTGAAGATGTCCATGAGATTTTCAAGGATGACCAGGTAAAGCCCTGAGCAGCACATATTGGTGGCCAAGCTCATCCTGCTGTGAGCAGCCAGTTGGAGTAGAAACTTCCAGAGGTCCCTTCCCACCTGAATTTTCCCATCATCCTTTGAAGAGTCTGTTCAGCTCTGTCATGAACAGCTTTTGAGGTTTGTTAATAAACTAGGAAGAGAGCAATAAAAATGTACAAAACCTATTTCAAAGATTGAAACACTTTTTTTTTTTTAAGGGATAAAATCTATGATTTTATGTGGTTTATTTGTAAATAGGAAATTTAAATAGTAATTTGGTCAGAGTATTCTGTACTCACTACATGGAAGAGGAAATTTTGATAATGTGTTCTTCAGTCCAGCAGACAGAAATATGAGTGGAGTCTGGAAGCAGTTCATAGGTGCATTGAAATCAGATATTAGATGTTCCTAAAAGCAAAATAAAATTAAAATGAGGTCATTTAACTGGAAAGCCAGCTAAGTGATTTGGTTGATTGGCCATCACTGGTAATTTTAAAATCAGGTTTAGATGCTATTTCTAAATGAGGTAGTCTGATTCAAATGGAGCCAAATCAGAAAAATCATATGACCTGTGTTATGCAAAAAGATGAATTAGATGAGTACACTGAGTACCTTCAGTCCTCTAATTTATGGAAATAAAAAATAATTTAGTCCAAACTGACAGTGATGTCAACTAACACAGCAGTTTCTTTGCCTTGGAATAATTTAGAAAATCAGATAATTTCCTTCCTCAAAAAAACAAGGTTATTTAAGCAAGTGGGATGTCCAGCTATGGACTTTTAATGCTAAAATGCATAGTGTTGCATTACATCCCTGGCAGTGACACCAGCACACACAGAACCAGAATCTAGCTGCAAATATGTATGAAAAAAAGGAGGGGTAAAAACCAGTTTTCTCTTGATCAAGAGAGACTGTGAACTAAACAAATCAGATAACAGTGGAGAGCCTTTAATTCCTTTCCTTCCTCAATCTGGGTTACATTTTTTTTTCCTGTGCTTAGAGCTCAAATCAGTAGTAACCTGATGGTTTCAGAACTTTAATGTCTTCTCAAAGAAAAAAAAATAATTTCTTTCCACTTTATCTGGAAATACCAGAGCACATAGAATTTTTCAGAAAGTTGCAGACATTGTTTTGAAGGACAGTAGTACAGTTTATGCCAATGCTGAGAAGTATTTTGACCAGTAATCTGAACCATTGAAATTAAACTTGCCTACAGAGATCCCAGATGGCTCAATTTAGCAATCCAGAAGCACTGAAAGAAGCTGCTTCAGAATTTGTGTAATACCTTTATATGTGCAGCTCCCTCATCTGACAGTCTCAGGATATGCCTCAGTTGTGCAAAGCTCTGATGCACAGGCATTCAGGTCCTGGTCAATAGGTGATAGTAACTTGCAAATAGGGTATATGGATTTTGAAACCTGAAGAAAAGAATTGGTTCTAAGAGTTTAAGAGACACTCAAATGCTTTCTTCCAAATATAGATGGGTTAAAAAATACTAAAAAAAACTAAGTGAGACATAAAGAGTTTCTTGCTCTCTTTAGAATATTTGTGTCTTTTTTGTCTCCATTTTACAGATGCCATGTTCATGAAAGTGCCACCTACAGCTCATAAAAAGATTTAGTCCTACAAACTTGAAAGAATGAAAGAAGTAGGTGTGGCTGAGAAGGAAACGAACAGAGGGTGGTACCTGTGATGCCTTCCTGCATTAACACCAACATCTGCAGCCGTTAGTGGGTGTTCAGTGTGACCCTTCTTCTTGCCATGACCGACATGGCTCTGGAACCATCAGAGCTTTGGGTAATTGCACCAATGTTAAACCAGCAGGAAAGGGGGCACTGGGTTATGTATTTATCCTGCATTCCTCTGTAAAAGCAGACCAACATAAATAACTTTTATTCCTCTAAATAAGGCTGCTGCTTGTACATAAACTGATACAACCTCTGCCATTGATAGGGATGAGTGGGCTATAGTATCACATGGAAGTAAAAAAGCTGTAAGAGTGAAAAGAAATTGTATGAATTTCATTATCATTAATATAGCAGAACAGCAGCACTTAACAACTTCACAATCATATTTTCTGATGGAAAGATGAGCATTTCATCTCATTTTAGCTCAGCGTTTTGGTTTGTTTTTCCATCTGGCTAGAAAAAATGAGTTTACGTGCTCTTTCCCCAAAGGAAAAAAATTAGAGGATATTCTATTCAAAGCTGGCATACTGCTATGGCTGCCTTTCAGACCATGTACTATGGTTTTCCATTTTTACATGAAGTCAGGGTAAAACTATTCTAGGCTTACCTATTATGATTTACATTGCAATATGTATAATAATATATTTAAAAGTTTTTATTTCAATATTTTAGGAAGTCATCCTCTACTTCAATTGCACTGAATGTTGGAGTTTCCATGGGAAATGTAGGTAGATTTTGATTTCAGTATTTTGATTAAATGATCTGGGAGTTCTTGATAAGCCAAGTAACAAAATCCTCTGTTCCAGATTTATTTATTTATTTATTTTTCCATAATGACTGAAAGTATGAGCACGTAGCCACACCTTGAAAGCAGGGCAGGACACTGAGGCCTGCGTGATGGGAACCAGCAGGAGACTGGAAGCAGCAGCTGATTTAGCATGGCCAAAAATCTTAGCCTGCCCCAGATGATCTTATATATACAGAGGCTTACCAAATCCCCACCTGATACCTACTACCTTCAGGGAGAATCAACACTGACACCAGCTTTCTGAAAAAAGGATGAGAAATCTCAGTAGGCATGAGCATAGCCTAAAAACTTATGTGCAGACAGGGTAGCCAAGGAATTTTGTAGCCTGCTGGTTTTCACATGATGTGGGTGACTCCAAGGGATGTGCAACAGCTGTTAAACCTCATCCTTCTGTATCTCCCCACCAGCCAGTATCAAATTGCATCCAAAAACTGACAGGAATTCTGGAAGAGAAAAGGAATTACAAGTGCATCTCAGAGGCTGAGGTTTTCAGTATGGGGAAACAACCGAAGAACAGGGTAAAACTCAGAAGACAGTGAGTTTAACAAGAAAAGTAATCAGTGTGTTTACCTGTGGAGACATTTGGAAGGTCTAAAGGAGGATTAGGAGGGAAGGAGCAAGGGAGAAGTAGTTTGGACTGCTAGAAAGGAGGAGGGATGAGTAGTAGGGAAGAGAGGAGTGAGAAGAAGCTGCTGAAAAGTACAAGCAGTGGAAGAAGTTAGAGGTAGATTTCACACATCTGAGTCCCATATTTTCCAATTTTTGCCCTGGAACGTGTGTAGTCAGTTCTTGTGGCCTGTCTAGGCCTCCCTTGCTGACCTTTGGCATGAGCTCTAGATATGGGAGCTAATGGCATTTTTCAAGTAAAGAATCTTTTCCCCAGGCCCCAGTGTGGAGTTACTGATGAGGCTTGTCATGGGGGCAAGGACTGAGAGGCAAGAAGGAAAGCAGAATGCTTTGTGTCATGTAGGAAAATATGAAAGAACATTTTTAGCCATTTTTTTTGGCTCTGGGCATTACTTGGCTGTAACATCTGACAAATCTTTCTACAACTTATATTCAACCCTAACTTGCTAGTTTTGGTTTACAATTTCTGGATTTCTTGAATCAAAACTGTTGCCTACAGAAAATCTGCATCAGAGCAGATTTCACTTCTTCAGAGATGGAGGTGTCTGTTCCTTTCTTCGAAAATAAACTTTTGTGTTAGAGAGCTTGAAGAGAGCTAGAGAGCAGAAGGCTTATTCAGTGTTCCTGAGTGTAGTGCAGTGCTAGGGAAGAAAAAAGGCTTAAAACTACTCCTTCTATGGCTGATTGTTAATGACTCCAGCTGAAATGAAATAATCAATAAATATACATACTAATTTGGAAATTTAATGCATTCTTGTGCTCAGTTTTCAACATGTGGTACATTAAATGAGAAAAGCCTAAAGCTGTACATAACATGACCTATTGGTGATGACAACAGTGAAATGAAAATCTTCAGTGGGTTTATTATATACTTTGGACATTAGTAATTAGTACTCATTCTGTAAAGTAGGTGAGAAAGATTTTTCTCTCTTTTTTTTTTCTTGACTACTAGTTTATAGGGTCCTTTCTCTACACCCATTTATGGGGTCCTTTCTCTACATCCACTCTGAACACATTTAGACACATAATACCTGGCATTTTCCACATTGTCATTTATATGTAGGCATATAAAATGGAGTACCATAGCATGGGTAATTTATACCCACAAGTAAATATGGGTCCCAGAGTTGCATTTGCGAACTTATAATCTGTTTTCCTTTCAAAATAAGGTTGACTTTCATGAAATACACTTTTAATTGTGCCCCCAAGCATTCATAGCTTGTTGTTCTGTTCTGGAAACTCCAAGAAGAAAACCACAAATCCTTTCTATTGACAAAGCATGTAAAGTTATGTTAGAATGAAGCCCTACTGAGACCTAATATTTTCAGGCTCATTTTGGAACCACAGCTTATTTGCAGATAAGTAGATCATACTGTGATTTTCTAAGGTTCTGAAAATAGACGAGTCCTTACCTTTGAAATTTATATAAGTGGAATGTACAGAAGCAGGGGTTTGTTCTGGCTGAGAATATGGCAGATGCTATTAGTAATTGCAGTTGGTCTTTTTTATTGTTGCAGTTACATTGTTTATGAAACAGGAATGCTTAAGTAATGCCCTTAACTTCTTTGAGACCTTATCCTCTAATGAAATGTACTTATCCAAAAACATTTTCTAATGACTAATTTTTTTTTCCTTATCTAGTTCTTTTGTAGCTGCTGCAATGATTTCTTGCTCATACTGTTTCAGTAATACTGTGTAGGAGAAGACAAAAGTGACCAAACCCTTGACAAGTTATGGGCCACATTTGTATTAGAGAGGAAGAAAATAGGCACCAGTAGATGAATCTCCTCTTTTCCCAGTACTATTGATCAGTAGCAGGAAAAATTACTCTTTAGAAAAAAATTAGCTTGAGAAAAATATCTCAAGTTTTCTAAAGTGTTTTATTTTTTTTTCTTTATTTATTTTTTTTTAAATCACTGAATTTTATTAAGTCAAATAGTAGGAAACTGACCTTTTCAGAGGTCTTGTCACACTGTGAAGCTATTTGGTACCCACCAGTTTTATTGCTCGTTTTCCTATAAGACTTACCTAATTTTCTCAAAGTAATTTTTGTGTCTGAGGAAAGACAGGGAAAAGGCTTTTGCCTCTGTTACATACCACTTGATTTATTATCTGCAACCAAGATTTCTCAGTTGACAGCTTTACTTGGCAGGCTTACTAGCACTTCCCGTGCATCACCCATAAGAACTGTAGCCCCACCTATTAACAAATTCTGTGCAATTTTTGTATTCCTGGTTTTATCTCTGTTATATTTCTTTATATCTGGACAGAAATATTTTGTGTATGAGCTAATCGAAATATGTTATGGCATTTCAGAAAGTAAGTCCATCAGTAATTCAAATTTCACAATGAGGAGAAAAATAAGAAAGCATTGAGTAACATTTGGTAAAAAAATATTTCTTGTTCTGTAATGTTATCCATCCTCTACATTGATTGAAACAGAATTCGTAATAAATTTAGATCTGCACTTAGTTGATTGATGTAAACCTGATTTGCAAAAGAAAGACCATACAGTGAGACAATAACATCAACCTTAAATTGGCCTTTTCTATCTAAGTGCTTTAAGCCTTAATGTTGAGTAATATAGATTATCTATTTCTCTTACATGTAAAATGTCTAGAATTATACCTCCTTTTTTTTTTAATTTGTTATTCTTATTCATAGAATCATAGAAGAGTTTGGGTTTGGAAAGATTCCCTAAGATACTTGAGTCCAACCGTTAGCTTAACGCTGCCATGTTCACCACTAAGCCATGTCCCCAGGTGCCAAATCCACACATTATTTGAACACTTCCAGGGATGGTGATTTCACCACTTCCCTGGGCAGCCTACTCCAATGCCTGATCACCCTTTCAGTGAAGAAATGTTCCCTAATATCCAATATAAATCCTCCTGGAACAACTTGAGTCTGTTTCCTCTTGTGCTGTCACTCATTGCCTGGGAGAAGAGGCCGACTCCCATTTCACTCCAATCTCTTTTCATCTAGATGCAACTCTTTGATCTAATTTTACCTTGGCTTGTACAGTCCTGTTTAAGTTTGGAAGCATTTGAGTTAGGGTAGGTGGCACCTGCTGTCCTACAATACTTTCTGGGCTGGTTCTTGATAGAATGGAGCTGTAATTGCTCTTTAAGTCTGATTTCAATAGTAATGCATTTATCCTGGGGTAACTGGCTGAAGCTCTCTGTCTACCCAATTGTAAAATGGTGATGGGTCTTTAATGAATTCTCTCCTGGAGGCCTAAATAGTTACGGTCTATATGGTTTAAACTATAGTTAAGTGCTTTGACAATTGAAAACTGTTTGTAAGTATCAGTGTAAGGCTCTGCTTCTGACTGTAAGAGCAATGTCTGACTGCACAAGGAATGAACTAACCCGCCTTGCCCTCTGCTCAGTATTAAATTGGATAGGAGTTTCCTGGTGTATTTTGCACCACATGGAGAGGTATTACGTCCCTGCATACATATATGTATAAATATGTACATATGTGTCACTACACATATATATCTGTAAATATATACATTTTAAAAAATTGGATTTTAGGATGGCATGTAGTATGTCCTGTCCATTAATATTTCAAATTTAGAAATAAGAAAGGTATCAAAAATATGCTGTTATGTACCTGCTTAAGTTGCCCTTGTGGCTTATGGAGAACTGATAATAGTTGGGAAGTTGGTTCCATAAAATCTCACTGAATTTCAAATGAAGGTTCTGCAAATTTCCATGTGAATGAGTCTATGTGAGCTAACAGAAAAATCAAAGAGCAAGTATGTGTTTATGAAAGAGAATGTTCAAACAAACTACTTTTGAAAGCAAACAGCAAAGTGGAAATTCTCCAGTAGAGGGTAACACCAAATAGCTTATACAACTATAGGAAAGGATCAGAACAGCAGTTAAGGTAAAAACTGCTTTCTAAGGAAGAAGTGACACTCTGGCCATGAACTGCCTGGCATGACATCAAGCATCTTTCAGTGTTACTTAACTATTGCTTTCGTTTGAGTGAAGGATGACTGCAACAATCATCTTGATTCTAAAATACAATCTCTTTGATTGTTTATGTTATTTTGTAAAGATTATGTTTTCCAGAAGGACAAATATGAGTATCTGTTCACTCAGTATGGTAGCTAGTTAAATGTATGTGGCCACTTGTGTAAGACAAGTACTGGTAGTTTCCAGTATTGGAAACTGGTAGTGGGAAAGGGCACGTTTGGAGAACTCCTGTGTCCATGTCGGAAACTGGAAATTCAAATCTAAAATACCCCACCCAAAGAAGAAAGAAGTATTTAAGCAAACAATCGCCTTAAAACCTTATTGGGCTAAATATAAATGTTTCTCTTCTTCCTGACCAAAGCTGGGAACCTGCCATGCAGTGAAGCTATTGTTGCAATGCTAGCATACATATAAAAGAATACACTGACAAATTTCACAAGGGGTATTGGATTCATTTCTCTTATTCTCTGAGTTGGTGAAGTAATATGAGTAAAATTTCCTTTTTAAAATAAGCACTGGTTAGTAAAAAGCCAGCAACAGTATTTCCTGAAACATTTATTTCTTTCTGCTGCTAACCTAGAAAGATAATGAAACAATTTAAATGCAATATTTTGAGAACAAAATAAATCCAGAACAAGAAATTGTAAGTTGAGATTCATCCTAGTATGGTTTAAAATAGCTGAATTATAAACCACTCAAAAAACCCAGACTGATGATGGCAGTGGGCACAGAATTTTAAGCATGATGGTGCTGCCAGATTGATCCTGAATTGCTACAATTGTGACAGAAAATATACTCAAGCTTTCATTCAACAGAATATTATTTGCCTGAAATCTGCAAGACATTTTGTGATACCCACAGAAGTGTCAGTCACAAAAGCCTTGAACAGTATTATAATTAAAGCTGTTGACCTTGGCAAGCAAGGGGCTGAGTTTGGCAATCGAGTGTTCGCAGACCCACCTGCAGCACCTCAATTCAGTAGCACTCTCGGCTTTTGCAAGGAGCTTGCTTAAGCAGAGGCATGATCAAAGTCCTCCCAAAATATGTGTGTTTTACATGGGTCAAACTTTAGCTCTTGTTTTGGATCTGCAAAGTTACAAGTGTGGTTTTAGCCTCTAAATAACCACAGGAGGTTTCTACCATTGATTCGAGTGGTCTTCAGATAAGACTCTGTGTGCATCAACACATTCCATGCAGCATGTAAAATTCATTTTAGCTTAAAGTTTATGCATAATTTACACTGAGAAACACCCTGGTAGCTGGCATGTTATTTTTTTTTATCTTCTGTTCCACTCACCCTCATCTGTGGTCTGTGCCTCTGTTTTTCACTTTTTTTTTCCCCAGGAATTTTCTTTCTTCTCTCATGTGTAATTGTCTTGTTTCTTTGTTGTTGTTGCTGCTGCTGGTTTTAACACCCATCTTAACCCACTCATCCACCACCCTCCATTTTCTCTTAAATGACTTTTCTCTTTACTACCAAACTATTTTTTCTGTATTTTCTAATAAACAGTTATTCCCTGCTTCCCTCTCATGCCTGACTTAGCATGACACCTCTCCTTTATCTTTCTATCTCATATATCATGTTGCATCAGTTTTCCATGTAGCTGAAGCTCTAGAGTCTCATTATCTTCTTACAGAAATCTTATTATTTGCCTCTCCTCAGTATCTGCATTCAGGTTTCCTTCACGTTTCCAAATTTATCTTAATTTTTAATTCAATAGTTTTGGATAAAATAAAAAATTCCTACACTTGTAAAAAGCTCAAAGTCTGTAAGGCTAACATATCAAAAATATTAATTTAGTCCCTTCTAAATTCTGCCCCACTAATTCTTCCCCTCCTTTTGAACATACTTGCCTCTATTGTCCTTTACTCAGTATACTGTTTAACTTTTTGTTTAAAGACAATTTCCATTGGAATGTTAATCCCTAATGTTGAAGTTTAAATGGTAGAAAAGTGATTTTTATCAGAACATGTATTATCTAATATTTAATTTCCTACTTGAATTCATGCTAACTTTATGAAGAACTTGTTATGAATCAGGAACTTACTCTAAAGAATCTCCAATAGTTCAAGATCATTAATTGAAACACAAAGGCTTTATATAGAATGAAAGCTCTGAAGAACCATTCAGATGAAAATATTTAGTTTTTTAAAACATTATTTTTTTTTAAAAATCTTGATTTAACACTTAGTGTAATTTCTCTGGAAAGATCCACCTTCAGGAAGATGATGAGCCCAAGGTTCTGAGAATCCTGTAGCCTTGAAGAATGAAGCCCTATGATACACAATTCTAATGTCAGAAAGCACAATCTACAATGAAAAAAATAAATGAAATAACTAGCTGAACTCATCATAGCAGGAAGGCATGCCAGTCTGAGACAAATAATGTAGATGTCTATATATAGGTTGGTCTAGAAGGATATTTTAAAAAATATGCAGTACTTTTTATTGTTTACATCCCAGATAAACATCCACAGCTATATAATACTTAAAAAAATAGAGTTGGTAGTAATCACAGAAAATGGTTTGCCAATTACCAAACTGTGTTTTCTTAAACAAAATCAGATATGTGTTATTACAAAGAATACCCAGAAACACTCAGTGATAATGCAGAGCTCCAGAATGTCAGCACTTTCAAAACAATTCAGTTAGCATATTTAAGCAGACTTGATTAGGGACTGAGGCCCACTTCCTCAAAGGTGATTAAGTACATAACTCCCACTGAAATCAATTTACTTATATATGAATTTAAAATGGCTACAGAGATGTATTTTGATATCAAATTAATTTTAAACCTTTGCTCACGACTGTAGCAAGTATAGCAAGGTTAAACTCTGTTACCATAAAAAATTTAAAGGTTTTCTTAAATATCTTATATCAGCATTAAAAAAAAAACCAAACTAAACCTACTTAAGGATGCCTGTCATTTTTATTATATCAAATTTATACCACATTTCTGATATTTTATTAAATGATCTTGCAAATTTAACTTCTATCCTGATATTAACATAGCAATAATTATAGTCACTTGGCAATTTCTAACCTTGTCATTTTCTCAAGCAGCAGTCCTCGTTGGAACTGTGGAATAATTTAGCTGAGAAATTATAAAATCAGTACAAAAACTTTAATACACAATTATTTTTATAATTATTCCTGACTTCTTAAGTCATTCTGTTAACCTGATGTTTCCAAAGTAGAATTGTTAAAAAAGGACTTTCAATATTTTCTGATGAATTTTAGCAGAAATAGCCTCTTCTGTATCCTTGGGTTGCAGGTTTCCTTTACTCTCTGCTGTGACAATTAACACCATATATATTGAACAGCTGCTATAAAAGAAAAAATGGAAAGTGAAGAGACTGTATGAGAACTGCAGCACACAGACAATGAATTTTGCTGGTTTTCTCATTTATTATTTCAACCATAGAACCAGCATCTAGAGTTCAGTGCTTCATCCTGCTTTAAACATTTTGTACAAAGGAAGTAAGAGGGAAGCCTCCCTCCACTTGCAAGAGTTAAATATTTATGTCTACTTACTTTTCTGTCTTTTAGGCCAGTGTTTATTCATGCAAGGATATTGTCTGTGATACCAAGGCTGTTTACTTCAGTTAAATTCTTTGGTGAAGAATTCCCTGAAATTTTGCGGAATGGTCTATCAATGAGGTGATGTCACGTGCCAGCAGTAAAGTGTTGCAGGGTTTAGTGAGAAAATGGGACCTGGAAAAAAGAAATGGCTGAGGAAATTAGCATCTCTATAAGAATTAGATAAAGCACATGGGGAAAATAAAGGCAATTTCAAGTGCAAAAAAGAAACTTTGAGGCCAGCATAATCACTCAGGAGAAGTGTCAAGACAAAGGATGTGATGCATGTGACATCACAGCTTGACAGGTTTTTATCTGGGAATCTTTGAGGTAACTGATTTTAACTTGCTCTTTCAGCGGAGCACCTAAAACTGCATTTAATTATTTTAAACCTGTGAAAACAGTTTTACCATTTTTGTATTTTTCTTTTTGTATTGCCTGAAAACTCTCAGCTTTTCACTCTGCCATGTCTGTGCTATAAGTACTTGAGGCTGGTGATTTTTATTTGGAAAACAGCAATGATCATTTGAAAAGATTAAAAATAAACCCCTAATAACCAACCCAACCAAACTAATAAGTAGATTCAGAAAAAAAAAATCCTGAAAGCAACCCCCTAATTCTTCTTTTGTGATAGTTAACGTGTTTAATAAACTGAAAGAAAATTACAGGAAAAAGATACTTGAATCAGGACCACTTAATGTTCTGGATGATTAGTATCTTGCAACTTCTTGATAGCTGTTATAAAATATTCAAAACTTTGATTACATATTAAAGAGCTGAAAGGCTGCATAGTCTTTTTTTGAAGTTTAAAGTCTGTAGTAAAAGATCTTCCATTTGCTGGTTGCTTGGGAATGGATATCAACAGAGAAACTGGACTCTGCCTGTTTGCAAGAGGAACAAGGTCCTGCTGATGATGAGAACTTATCCTCCAAACTATAGTAGTGGGCATTTCACATATATTTAACAGCAGGGAGTTGGCTTGCAGGGGTGCAGATCCCACACAGACTTTCCAGAGCACAAACTTAATTTTTTAGCTTTGCCCATCTCCACCACGTCCCCAAACACGGGATGGGGAGGCTGAGGGGAGTGGAGGTGAGAAATAAATATTAAAATCATGTAGCTTAGCATTAAGCAAGGCTTAATGAGGACTTGGAGTTATACTGCTGGAAACAGTTTCAAAGAGAGTGATTCAGCTCCCCAAATCCAGACATTCAAAAGCTTAATCGTCCAGCTTAAGCTAATCACCTTATGTTTCAGTTACCTGGCTCATTGATTAATTTGGGTGAATATCTCCCAGCTTTCCAAATGAATTCAAGAACTGAGAAATTATGTAGGAAGGGAACCACTGATAAGTGTGATAGATAAGACTGTTTTAAGCTTTATTTCTCTTTGAAGCCGTTTTCCAGTAGCCTGTATGGAAGAATGCCCCACTTTGCTCTTATCCTGAGAATCTTTGTACTAGATATCATACATGCAAAACTGCATTATCTCTGTAGCTGTGCTAATCTGTATCCAGTCTCTCAGAGTTGATTCTTTCCTCTTTTTGGTGATGTAGGAAGAAAAGCTGATTTAATAGAGAGGAAAATTGAAAATAAATTAAATTTTTAAAAATATATGCCACTTCTCCTCCTCTCAAGTACAACACAGATATAAAAGTATGTGAAATGACATTGCATTGCTATCCATTCCTAAGGTCTATTCCACCTTGTCAAGCCAAGGTAAAAGGTTTTCTCTTATTATGAAGAAAAAATTGAGAGTTTTTTTGTTTCCTATTAATATCTCTCCATGTTCATTTTGACCTCCAAGACATGGACATTCAGCTATAGCATTTGGAATTTAAGATGAAGAATACCAAAGAAAATACTGTTTATGAGAGTTAGTAATTTACTCAGCATAAGGATAACTGCTAGTAGTAGAATAACCTACTTACTTTGATTATAAACAGTGGCTGAAATATCTACATTAGTAATTAGTTTAAATATATGATTTTTTGCATAGAGAATTGAGCACTGCAGTCAATTCAAAAGAATGTGTATCAAGAACTAGAGAAAAGGTAAACACAATGTTTTTCATAATCTAGGGAGGTGTATAGTGGGAAGAATAACAATAAAGTAGAAAATTGAGATATATATTAAAAAGAAAAAAAAATATTCATCCTTACTCCATGTTTTCATGTCTTCTAGATAATAATGTATCCCAAACTCAAGAGAAAATGTATTTTCAGTAAATTCTTATCAATATCTCAAAATAGATAAGCTTAAATTAAAGCAAGTTTCTATCATTATGGTTTCACTGAAATTTTTTGAGATTTTTTGGAGAACCAAGTACATCTAGGCACTTATTTGAGAAGCACATGTAAAAATTCCATCTTATTACCTATAATTGGAAATGAAGTTTTCTTTCAACAAAACATTTTTTAGTCTCTAGAGAAAGCTTCATTTTTCTTTATGTATGCATTAGAAAGGAAAGGATTATGATGCTTACCTGCTGTTTTTGCTGAAATCTAGATTGATAATTAAATCATAACATAGAATAATTGTCTTTCGTACTCCTAGATCTTGAATTTCAAAGAGTACAACAGAGATAAGTAGTTAATTTAATTTTTACAACTGATTGCTGTGATTGTTACTTTAGCTGCAAAATAGCATCAGTTTTGGGGCTATTGGGGAATGATCTAAAGGTTATGAAACAATGAGTAGTTATGTGAATTTATGCAGGTGGATCTCCTAACACATACTTTTAAATCCATTTTGAAACAAGGTGTATAGATATAATACATGGGGAAATCCTCTAAGTAAATCTCAAAAAGTAACTCTATAGTCTTGCCATTTTCTGCTGTTTTTTCATTAATTTCCTGCTCCTCTCGTTGCCATTGCTTAGCCATTGTTACTGTTACGTCTGGATCTAAGGGGACTATGACACCATCTCTGTTTTAGGGTAAAAGGGAGATGAACTGTTTTAAAATTTTAAGAAGTAAAAAGAGGACATTTCTAATTTCTATGTCTCAACTAAACATCAAAAACATGTATCTTGATCAAAAATTTAGACATTATTATTAATTACAGGGAGATTTAATCATAGAACATGACTAAAATCAAATGTACGAAACAATGATGAAAAACCCTGATTCTAAGAGGCTATAAAAGTTGCGAAAATCTTTCCTAAAATCTTCTTTCTACTAGTTTCTCTTTTCATTCATTTTCTCAGTCTAGATGCATGATGATGCATTCTTAATTCTGCCTGTTTTCCAAAATATAAGCATGTTTCTAAAGGAGCATAAGTAGCTAAAGTAAACAGATTTCCATGATGCTTCAGCCTTTTTTTAACTTAAGGCACATATTTATGAGCTTTGCTAGATTTAAATGTTGTTTTTTTGTATAAGATTATGCTCCTTAAATTTGGTAGGGAAGATAGGATAGGTTATATCACTCACATGTAATTACAAGTGCACAGTAAAATGGGGACATTCTTTGATCAATAAGGCTCTTTATCATTATACAGCCTCTTATGGACACATGCTCATTAGGAAAGTCATGAATTCAAGTCTTTCATGAGAGCTTCATTGGTACAAAGTATATATTTGAAGAACTAGTATCTCTGATTATCATCCTGATGCAGTCCAGCAGTGCTGGAAATTAATGCTGATCATAAGATTTCCTCTGAACTTCCAGAAAAGCAGAGCTGGAGCAGAGTATACTGCTGCCTTCTGAATTTCAGACTAGTTTAGGGACCCTTTTTGGATACTAGACAGTGCAAGTCTTTGACTCTAGCATGGATAATGGCAGGAAGCTTGAAAATCAATTTAATACAGAATACTTTAAATACAGAACAAGGAAATCCTTTTTATTTCTTATCTAAAGCACCTGGAACACACAGTGTTTAACTGTAATTTAAAAGATATGCAAATCTTGTTAAAGATGCCAAAATGGAAATATATTGCCTATTCCCACTTTTGTATAGTCACTGTTAGCTGCCTGCCTTGCTCAGCTTGTTGTCTATAGCCAGAACGCTGCAGGTTTCATATTTATGCTGGGGCTGGCTCTTGGGCTCTTTGCAAATTGAACAGGTCAAGCTGTCTGGTTTATGAATTTAAGAACAATGTGCTTACTCTCATGGTGCCACAATAAAATGTAAAAATGTCAAAAAATCTCTTTTAAACACGTCTGGACTTTACCAGCAGAAACTCAGAAGAAATCAGGGGAAAGTAGAAGCCCTTTGGATACAGCAGCACCTTCCTCTGCCACTACCTTCTAGGGAAGGATATATTTACAGTACTTAATCCATAGGATTGAGTTTGAGGCTATATCCATTTGTCAGCCTGTTTTGGGGTATTTTGGTGAGGAGATGGGGCAGAACATACAGTGAACACCAATTTTTTTATGCCTTTAGGCTCTGGATGAAGTACCTTTTACAGCACAGAGAGAAATACAGTAAGCAGTGAATCAAAAATTTGTGCAGATTGAAGTTGGTCAGTGAAAACCAAGTTCTTTTGTCTATCTTAGGTTGGAAGATGTGGCTGGGGGTGTGTATTCTATCACCATCTGTACCAACACCCTGACCAGCAGGGTGTCAGGTCATATTCTGACTCTGTCAGTGTTGCTTTGTATTACCGCATTGTTTATTTTATTTTTATTTTCTTCCCTAATAAAGAACTGTTATTCCTACTCTCATATCTTTGCCTGAAAGCCCCTTAATTTCAAAATTATAATAATTCAGAAGGAGGGGGTTTACATTCTCTGTTTCAAGGGAGGATCCTGCCTTAGCAGACACCTGTCTTTTCAAACCAAGACATTGTCCCAGTGAAGGAAGTCCATACCAGATCCATATTGTGGAGAAAATGCAGTTGAACCCAGAATGAGAAGAAATTATGTCTGACTCTAATTCAGAAAGCTGAATGATTTCTTTATTATATCTGTATTATAATACACTAATATACTATTTAAAGAGAGATACTAAAACTATATCTTACATATCTAACTACTAACTCTAACTTCACTCGTGACTCTCTCCTCACGAGAGTCCAGACACAGGTGGATTCGATTGGCCATCAGGGCCAAACAATCTTCACCAGTATCTAATAAACTAATCACCTCAAGTAAACAATTCTCTAATGCATTCTACATAAGAGAAACAAGAGACAGAAATAGAAATTGTTTTTTCTTTCTTCTCTTCTGTCTCTCTCTATAATAAAATCCTGAGAGAGAGAAATATGTGACTGCCACAGATCCGCACGTTCTTCCAGGGCTTGTTCAGTCAAGGCTAAGATCACTTGCTTTTTTTCGCTGCCCCTTCAGCAGTATGTATCCATAAGAAAATGGGAAAGTTATTGGCACTGAAAATGCTGTAAAGCAGCAAGGGAAACCAGAGACATCAGAGCCAAAAGTTAAAGTGGAGTTTTCTGCTGCCGAGGTACCAATGCTATTTTCTAGTGTCTGTGGCTGGCCCTCATCTTCAAAGTGAGATGAGAAATCATGAGAAATGTTCTGTCAAGTCAGGAAAACCTTGCTGGCTGTCTATGTTAAAAAGATGCTTCAAGAAGAATTGTGCAAAACAAAAAAATTTTTTATACTATAATCTTCTACTGGTCAAGTATTACCTCAGGGAAATTAATCTTTATTGAAATAACTATCCTTACACCTGCTATGAAATGGGTGATAGGATTTCCTTTTAAAAGTCTTGGTTTGTGCTTTGTTAAGTTTTTCAGTTATGTAAAGAGACTTCAAATTGTTTTTCTAGCTGGATAATCTAATCTCCATTTCTCTGCAAATCAAAGTTTAACCAATTTTATATTCTACAAATATTCACATTCTATTGCTTAGAGTATATCTGGGCTATTATAGAAAATTTTAGTGCTGATAGTAAAGACTGAAACAGAAAGATGCACATTTTTATGTGCTTAATTCAAACATGTCACTTGTTCAATAATTTAGAATAAGGGTCTATATAGGGAAAAGTAAATATTATTTATTCTTCTGTGAGAGTCTTTTACAGCCATCACCCTTATGGTGGCTGAGCTCCAGAAATCAATATTTATTTCCAGCATATTTAAGCTTCTTATATAACTAGAACATTAAGTTTATAAAGCTATGTAAAATATCTGATTTTAAGACTCTGACAAGTGTTTAATGTGATACAAATATATTTGCAGAGTAAATGTTATCCTCTGGTGAATAAATTGCATGAAAACAGTTGTGAGAGGTGAACACAACATTTTCTAGAAAAACACACCCTTTTCTCTAGTTCTGCTATAGAAAATATCAGAGAATTAAGTCCATCACAAAGCTTCAGCCATTTCTGCAGAGGTTCATTAAAGTCTCAGATTTAATACTTAACATTTGAACCACAATAATTTTTTCTTTGATGTTATACAGCTGGAAGGAGACTGAAATAATGAAGGATAATCTGACTGCTTATAGGTTTGGTTGCTTGGACCAGCCATTTTCAAATTGTACCTGGTCTTCTTAAATTGTGTTCATACTTATCTCTAAGGGATGAGTAAATTCAATGAAATTTATGGATTTTACATTGGCTGAAAACTGAGATTCCAAATTAACAGTTTTTATAGCTCTGGGGTGTAGTGTTCTTTAAGACCTGAAGTGGTGATGTAGTTTTATGTGTTGAAGTTGTATCGTCTGAATCACACCTTACTTTCAGATAAGTGTAATTCCTTGGAAAGTAGTGCTTGATAGTTAAGCTCTCATTATTTTTTTTTCCTGTCAGTGATATTCTTTTACGTAGTTTTGTTCAGAATTGACCTTTCTCTTTTAGTTCTCACTAGGTTAGAATGAAATGTGTGTTTTACAGCTGGGCTTGGGCATTTAGGACAAGCCTGTCACTCAAACCTGATTTTGTCTTCTTCAGTGCAATCCTTTTGTTCTTATGTTTTCTGTCTATATCAAAGCTACATCACATTTTATTAATGTGCTGAAGTGTTGTTCTGGCTGTTGACTCTCATTTCTTTTTCCCTAAATCTCACAATTTTTTTCAGTCATTACTGCCTAATCTCTGGCTTTCCCCTTTCTTTTCTCCCTATTAAAAAAAAAATAGGGAAACCAGAAATAAAGAAGAAGTGAAATATATAATTTGCATATTCTATATAAAGGTATGTATTTATTGATAAATTGAATTTGATTTAAATTCTAACTAAGCAAGCTTTTTAGATCATTTTCCCCTAACTTTGTGATATTTTTAGATGTGTCCTGTTACTGCACTCTTCTATATGACCTGATTATATAAATTCAACTATGCATCTACCCCTCATAGAAAGCTAGTTTGTAATGGACTATTTTGGTGAATAACCCTTCTTATTCTTAAAACAAAGTTTTTTGTCCTGCGTGTCTGATGGCTGTAAAGTTAGAGTTTTCTTTTGAATTGTTTTGAAATTTGAAGATCTTCTGTTCATAGTTTAAGTTGACATGTTATTAAATGTATATATTTCTGTGTCGTTTACATTCTATAAACAACAGTAAGGAAGAGTCATTGAAAAGACAGAGTAATATGAGTGCATTTAGATTAAGTGAGTAAAGTTTCTCCATTTAAAAAACCATGTTCTTGTTCTGTTTTATCCGCTGTTCCCTGATGGATTTAAAGGAGGGAGAGTGGAAAAAACCCAAAAGTGCTTTGTATGCAAGAAGACTTATGGACCATTTTGTTACCTTTCTATGATAATTTGAAAAGATCAGTTGTCATATTAATTTAAAAATACATTGATTTTATTTATAGACATAGACTTCTTTATATTAAGATGTTATTTTTAAGAGACAGTTTTTTTTCTTTAATTATTTTAATTTAGATCTTATTTCAGGCTAAGACCCTTCTAATAACAGTTAAAGAAAAAACTGGAATGATAAAAGACAGGACCCTATTTAATCAAAGCTCTACTTTAGAAAGATAAATAAATGTGGCATTCTACATCAACAAATAAAGATGTGCATAAATACATGAAAGAGTTAAATAGCAGGCCAGAACGAAATAGCAGGCTCACCACAAAACATTATTGCATATAGTTTTAGGGTAGGGAAATTTAGTTAAATATTAAAAGATCTTCTTGTTCATTCTAAATATAATTTTCACAGGATTCTCATTAGTCTAAGATATATTCTAAAAGATGCTGTTTTCTAATATTTTAATCTCTCCAAAAGAAAACATTTTAGTAGATGGGATGCTTTCTCAATTTAAAATCAGATTCTGTTGGATGAAAATCATTGATGAGCTGCACTAGATGCTGACATGGAAATGAGTATTAAATTAAAAAGTGGGTGCATAGGCATTTCACCTTTGAATGTAAATTGTCCATTTTTCTTGAGACAGCATGAGGTTTCTCTGTCCCTCTGAAATCTTTGGGCTTTGAAGAGACATGAGCTCTGTGAGCTAAATATTTCTCTGTGGATTTTCTGTCAATCCCTATGAATTTGTTAGGTTTATAATGATTTTTCCCAATGTCCTCCTTCAGTGGCAATCTTTTAGTTTTTTCAAGAGGTTTTTCTTTCAAGAAATTGTACAAACTTAGGGAAGGAATGATCTTTACAGTGACAAATTTTGCCTGAGAAGAATAGTGATAACAATGATAATAATATCAGTGATGATGATGACAATAATAATAATCATAATAATAATAAATATTCAAATTTTGTTTTCATTGTGGACAAGAGATTCATCAAGGTTATGAAATCAAGCGACATCTTTCAGATTTTATACTCTCATTTGCATTGATATTAATTTAATTGATACCACAATTAAGGATAACATTACTATCATGGGAGTGAAGGATGTTATGGCACAAGGATAACTAAAAATTTAATCACAGAAGCAAGACAAAACTAAGGCAAATGATAAGAAAACTTGAGATGTGATTACAAACTGATAAATTTATTTTGATCATGTCCTACTAAGAAATCAGTAACTGTAAATATCAACTTAGGCAGCTTAACTACCTTGAAATATTAATAATTATAATTTCATGGGACATAACGGGACTAGGTGGGACTTAGGCAACCATACACAATGGAGAAGGTGCCTGCTACTTTTCAAAGTATTTTTAGCTTGGTGCATGTACAGAAAAATGCAAAGCTTGAGATATTGCAGGCTTTCGGAACTAAATATATGTCATATTATATGATTTTTTAAAATTCCTATTAGGCATGAAGGGACATATAGGGCAACTGGTGAGGGATCTAGAGAGTAAGTCCTATGAGGAGAAGCTGAAGGATCTGGAGGTGTTTATCCTTGAGAAAAGGAGGCTCAGGGGAGATCTTATCACTCTCTACAAATCCCTCAAAAGTGTTTGTAGCCTGGGGGGGTCAGTCTCTTCTCCCAGGTAACAAGTGACAGGACAAGAGGAAACAAGCTCAAGCTGCACCAGGGGAGGTTCAGATTGTACATCCGGAAGAATTTCTTCACTGAAATGGTGTTTAACCATTGGAATGGTCTGCCCAGGGAAGTGGTGAATTTGCCATCCCTGCAAGTCTTCAAGAAATGACTGGATGTGGCGCTTCTTCCTGTGGTTTTGTTGACATGGTAGTGCTTGGTCAAAGGTTGGACTCAATGACTTTGGACATGTCTTCCAGCCTTAATGATTCTGATTCTATTCCTCTGTGACTCTGTGATTCTAAGATCCTATGATTCTGTGCATAGAACGAAGCAGCCAGCAACTTCCCTACAACTATTTGGACCAAACTTATCTGAAAAGCTGTGTGAAAGGTGCTGCGACAGGTATGCAAAGAGCCACATCCAGTAGAGATGATGAGGCCATGGCAATGTCACTGCACAGGGGTAGTTATCAGACAGATGGGGCTCCTGAAAGCCCTTCCTCCAGCCTTCAGCCCCCTGAACAAGCACTACTGAGAGAAAATTAGAGCTTTCAGCTTCTAGTTGTGAAGAGGAGGCCTTGATAGCAGAAATGGGAGTAATTCAGCTGTTGGTCAACAGCTTTGAATGCCTTGAACAAAAGGGATGTAATATTTTCATTAGTGTCTAGCCTGAGGTGGTGTTTGGCATAAATTAATTCAAATTGTTATTTATATATTTTTGCTCTTTGTTCTTTAATATCATTCAAGCATTTTCTCTTGCCTCTCCCATTCCTCTTTGTAGAAAAAGGGACAGGGAGGTTGAAGAACCAGCTACCTTGCTTAGCTCCCTTATCATCTCTTGCTGGTTCTCCTGCCAATAAAAACCAGTGCCCCAGAGCACCCTTTTGGTTTGACTTATGTGTTTGAAAGTCTCTTTTGAAGCAATAGTGAAGAGATAACCTAATTAAATCTGCTGTCTCTGACAACACATAGGTGCAGACAATGATAATTTGATTTTTGCAGTCAGATTTTGTTTTTTAAAACTCACACTGATGTATGATGCGAGTGACATTTTTCAGAAACCTGGTTGGTATAACTCTGTTTTCATTTAATTCCTTGGATTTCTGTGTGAATTGATACAGGCTCTGGTTTTGTATCTGTAAATTAAGCGCTTCATATCAATGAAGGGCTGCCTGAAAATCCTTTCTGACATTTTTATAGCCATCTTCTAAGCAGAACAGCATTTTGAGATTTTACTGTAACAGTGTTGTTGTACAGAACAAAGTACTTTCCTGATTAAAATGAGTGTGATTGAACTTCTGTGCATTATGCTCCATTATACTAGCTTGTGCTTTTAAAATGCAAGTATTTCAAAGAAATCACTGATTTTTAGACAAATTTCCCTCTTCTAGATCATTACATAAACTTGCATTGCTTCGAAAAGATTATTGTTATATACGTCCACTTATCATGACAAGTTTCTGAAATCACTCATTAGTCCTAATTTATTTACACAATTCTCATATTATCTCTTCGATTTCATAGACAGGCATGTCAGTTCATTAGAGCAATAAATAGTTTGGTAAAAAAAAGAGGTAAAAATCTTTTTAGCACATTTGCATAGAGAATAGGAAGGACAACCTGTGACCATCTTTGAAGACAGCAACTTTCTGATTTAGATAGGTCAATCAGTTTGGACAGATTTTAAAAAGTGCATACTGCTAAGTTAAATGCAGTTTCTGATTCAGATATATGGTGTAAGGATACAGAAAGAATATAGAGTGACTATATTGAAAGAATGGTGATCTACATCAGCCAGTTACTTATTTTATATATATTTAATCCCAATTTATCAATTGCAATTAAGAATTAATAGGTAGTATTCTAAAATATAAATGATGTAGACTCAATTGCTAGTATTTCACTTTACATACAGGTCTTCAGTTGCACAGAAATGTTGCATCCTATTGGTTTTGCTTTTTTATTTGTGATTATTTTATCTCTTCAAGCAGAAAAAATTCAGTCAGCAATGTCCTTATTTGAGGGTGAAAATGAAAATGACAATGAAAGAAAACTCACTACAAGCAGAAATCTTAATAAAAAGACTGAATTTTAATTCATTGATAATTACTATTCAAAACACTAGATAATGTTGCTGAGCCTATCAGAACACATTCCTTTGTGTAGAGGAACTAGGCAGTATTTTTCTATTTTTGTCATACAAGTTTTGAATTTCCTTTCATGTTACTGTTAATTCCACATGAAAAAGAATTCAGAAATTCTCTTTCCTCCTTTTTTGTTTGTAGATCTAGTATGTTTTAACATAATAATTGAATTAATTTCTTTCAATATAAGTCTGCAACTATTTTGCAATTTGCCTTTCTCCTTTAATCCATACTCTTCAACTTAAAAGCAATACATATTTAGGTTTTTGTTTTAAATATTCAAATATTTCTCAAATATGTTTCTATACCAGATTTAATAAAAATCTGCATCTGCAAGGCACTGTGCAAGGTTACATAATTGAATGAATACAAGCATGAGATTTGTAGTACACGGAAGTGACTAGAAAGTCTTAAAAATTTTTATATGGTTTTCATTATTTATTTAATTAATACAAAGCTTATTCATTTTTTTTCTCAATGTTTATTGTACCTTTCTCCCTATTCCCAAGCAACTATTATTTCATAACTGTCGCTTCTTCCGGCGCTTCCTCGCCCGGGCCTCGCTGTTATTCTCCGGGCGCGCCTCGTCGGGGGGCGACAATCCCCCNTTATTTCATAACTTCTTATTTTATTTGGATTTTTTGTTTATTAATTTTTTGGGGAAAAAGTCATTGCAATTAGAAAAGATCTCTTAGGACATAAAACAAGGCCGTGCAAATACAGAACTGTTACATTGAATATAGTCCCCTGTGTTTTAACCATTTCATTTTAATTGTTTTGAGGAAGATCTAGCACACTGTAGAATGCTCTCAAGGGAAAAAAGTGGAAATATCCTTTCTCACATACAGTAAGTCATTCTTCAAATTCAGATTACATCGTCCTTTTCTCAATTTGATCTCATTATTTCTAGCTATATCCCATTTGTATTTTTAAATAATTACTCTTGCCCCTTGATGTTTACCTTCTCATTGCTCTTGACAGATATATCTTCTCCCTCTCCCCCCACTTAATTGTTGGTTAGTCAAGCTGTACATATTTAATCTTTCTAAGCTTTTCTTATGCATCATCCCTTCCAATGCATTAAGCCCCTCTTTGCTCTGAGTTCCTTTCAGGGTGTCAAAGTACAAAAGTTGGAGCTGATTGCACTTGTCAAGTGTTCTCCAGTTCAAATTTGAAAGGATCTTTGTTGACTTGCAAAGAAATGACAGCTCAGGCCCTTGTTTATGCTAAGGTCCAGTTCCTACACTCTGTGACAATACAAAATATCTTCCTAGAGATTCTAATTTTCTTGCTGCTACTGTAAAATAGCCTAAGAGCACCAAGGCACTGGTTGATGTTTTATCAACTTAGTTTACACAAAATCCAGACTTAAAAATTCAAATTTTCTTGAGTGTTTTTTGTTGTGCTATAGATACCTCTGCGTATGGAGGGGTTAATCATTAAAGGGCCAGCAGGAATGGAAATATTTTCATGCTGTTGCTTGAGAACTGGCCACATTTGAAAGGACATGGTGAGACTAAATGACGTAAGGTTATGAGGATAAAGTATAATGACTTGGCCTGGAAATCAGTGTTAATCTCCAGTCATGAGGTGCAAAAGGGATTCTAACACACAGATTACAACAGAAAACACAGGCTATGCTAGTACAGCTTGTGATGAGAGAGATTTCTGAAAATATCAAAATTATCAGATGGGCAACATTTGCCAACACCACAACGTCTGTGAATTTTTTCTGGTGCTGTTTATTTACAAATAAATGGCCCTCACTTAAAAAGTCCGAATTAAATTGGTAGAGTATATCTGAATTACTATCTGTTGATAGGGTTTATCTGAAAACACAGCTTTATTGGCAGGTGATATTTCAGCTCAGAAACAGATGAGCAGCTCTTGCTGTTTCTCTGACGCCACTGGCTTCTTATGCAATCTAAATAAATTACTGAGAATGGCTCTGTGAATCAGGGATTTGTATTGACCAGCCTTGGAAAAAATAACTTGTGAAAGACCCAAGCTGGGAAGAAGATGGGAGATGAATTTTCTCGCTAAATCAAACAAATAAAACAAACAAAAAAATCCCCACAAGGTAAACGCATTTGTAACTAACCATAGAGATTATGTAGTATATCCATTTTCCTGTGCTTGTGGGCATATTTCAATTTCTAAAGAGATCTCTCATGTTTACTGGAGTAGCTTGATTTCAAAGAGGGAAAAAATCCCAAATCCTAAAACTATACGTATAGGTAGAAATATAATGTGTTTAAATCTGTATATATATATTTATAAAATTTTAGATTAATATAAACAAAAATATTTATATCAGCATATTTTCTTCTGTTGCTACATGAACATCTTGATGAAGGCTTTAGCCAAATGTCTGTTTGCAGACTCTGATACCCTACCATCATTACTGTTTAATGTTTAAAAAAAGTCATTAAAACTACTGTATTCACATTTAAACCAGGTCTAAACATTCAATTTTAGTCCAAAATATTTAGGTGGCCTCTAAATGCATAAATAGAAATGAGAAGGAAAAACATGAGGAATACTCTATCCAATGCATTAATAAAATCTCTTTTAAAATTAGGTGCTTCTCTGAAAATAAGAACATAAATTATATGTCCTAGATGTACCTTATCAAATATACTTGCTTGCCTGTGGATCTTAGTTTTTGAGATGGCTTAATTCTGAATCTTTTCTTAATGTCTTTTAAAAATATTTCTAGAACTCTGGTTTAATTTCCACTTGACTCTCTTTGCTCACTAACTCCTTAAGCTTTCTACTTCTGACAGATTACAAGGGTATCATTAAGTAATGCAAGTTCATGTCCTATTAGTAGACAATCCTGCTGACCTTCATTTCCCCCTCTCCCATCTTGCATCCCATTTTAATGCTGGCAGTCTCATTTTTACTTTATCTAGGCTTTTAGCTCTGCACTTCTAAAACAAGCAAGGAAACCATGAGTACTTTGGTGCCCTGATCTCACCTTAGAACTTTTAGGCTTTTCAAGGGAAGCTAACGGGTAATGATTGTCAGTGGTTTTATTCTCCTATTATTTATATTTACATGCTACTGTTTCAGTGGAAATTACTCCTTTCTTTCTGAAAAGGCTGTAAAGTGTAAAGGCATAGGGATTTTGTGCTCTCATTGTCATTAACTCTGGTGAGTCAAGACACGAGAATTATCTTTTAAGTCCCACCATTCTTCAGTCTTATCACCCGGTCCACTCCCTGGCTTTGATATTGAAGTTCCTGTGTGGAACTAAGACGGTCACACATACATTAACCTGTGACGTTAATACTTGATGGCAGTGGTGAGCTGAAGCTTCTCTGTGCTGTTTCTCCTTCTGTGCATAGCTCACTTTGACCTGGCTTTAATATGCATGATTTGATTAACCCCTGGCCAGTAATGAGTAAAGCCCTGAAAAAAAAAATAAGGTCTGGTAATGATACTAATCACCCTCTAAATCTCTGTAAAACAAGCTGGTATGAAAAGGACATAGGGAATTTAATGCCAGTAATTTTGTTTTCTAGGCAGAAGGGTATTAAGCAAGCTTTTGCAAAGTACATATTGTACTGCCCTTTCGTTTCAAGTCAGAGAAGGAAGAAAAGGCATCATCTGTCATGGGGGTGAAAAGCTGCCAGGTATCTCAAAACCTCATCTTTCATCTTCAGTGAGGAAAGCTGAAATTAACACTGCTGATATGAAGGCAGGTATAAAATCATATGAGTTCAAGATGTGGATCTAGATATAGACATTCACCTTAAAATACGAAAAAGGAGGAAAGTAGAACTCTTCAGCTGGGTAAATCTTAGTGTTCCATATTTATGAAAAGCAGCATCATAACTGTGAAGCACAGGGAAAAAAAAAAAAAACCTCCTCAGAACTATACTGAAATCTCCCTTTTTAATGTCAAATTCACTTGCATTAGGATAGTTTTAATGGAGATACTTATTTTGCCTCTTTTGAAACCTTTGTTCAGCTAGCCAATATAAACAAGACAAAGCATTTGCATTTTGAGTTAAAGAAATTTGCCTGTAATGTGTCTTAAAGCAGTATGTAGTATGTCTTGTAAATAGTCATGAGCCATTACCAATTGTTTAGTCAATACCCACATACAAATTTTCCCATTTTATTATGTACAGCACATCTATTCAAAATGCTTAAATACAAAGTACAGTGTTTCACAATAATTTTATTTTGTTTTCTAACTCCTATCTCTAAGATACCTTTTGATAAGATGTAAGCTTTACATACCTGGACATTTGTGAAACTCGGCTTTCTACCCAGCCTTATTGTATTCCTCTGAAGTAAAGTCTTCCATCAAGTGTTTCCCACCTGTTCTACTTGTCTGGAAATAGACATCCTGAAATATGGACCAGCTTAGTGGGTGAAGGATTTTTACATTCTGTATGTGCCATTCCTGAGTTGCTGACAACCACTTGAGGACTGAGGCCCAGAAAGAGCAATACTTTGGTCCCAACCAAGCCTGCATTGTTTCCTTGGTGGCAGAAAAGATACAGCAAGTTTGTTCTTTGCTATGACTTATACTTGAATAGTCACTTCTATATGACATGGAAGTGGGTTTTTCTCATAATACTAAAACTGATCAACTGTGTAACAAGAATTGTGTTATGATCTGGAACAGGCTTTACAAAAGGTGAAGAAAAGAGTGTTACAGTGTGGACTGATTTGAGATGTTTTTAATATCTCCTTCTCCTTCAAATGGGACCTTTTTTTCTGTTACCTCTAGTGATTACTGGATTAACGAAATCCATTATAAGGCACACAAATTTATCATAAGTAAATTTCTCTGAGGTCTGAACTTTTGGTAAAAAAATGGTTATTGATAGCCTTGGGACACCTGATGTGACAGAACAGATTTGGAATGATGTGACAGGCTTTAAGTTCCTTGTTTACTAGACATAACAATGAATAAATATGGGGTTTATTCAATTTCTAAAAATATACTCCTTAAAAAACCCCAAAAAACCCAACAGGTAATCTAGGTAATATCAAGTAATCCAAATTAAGATTTCCTAGGTCTTTACTCTAGAGAAATTAGTAGTTTTATATCATTCAAAGATCTCTCACAATCATCTGAACAATTTATCCTTACTCTGCTTTTATCAAATATAAACAATATTAATAAACTGCTGATTTTTTTTCCTTAATTGTGAAATATGGTGTGGAAATTAACTCGTAATAATTGAACAATAAATAGCATTTTTTTCTTCAGTGATTTAATTTTAGCAGCACATGAAAAAATTATTTTCTCTAACATAAAATTATTTTCTCTCTAAGATACTCCCTTAGTAACTGTTTTTGACTTTGTCCACAAAAGAATAAATTTATATCAGCTATAAAAACCTAATTTTTGTTGTGCCAATGAATATCTGCAGGTTTAGGTATTGAAGACATGGTTCCAGCCTCTCTAGGTGAGGGTGTGTTTGGAGAGAGGCTTTGAAAAAAATGCTGCAGAAAGGCAATTAAGATCTTCCAGCTTTTTCAGATTATGTGCATCTGCAGCAGGCAAGCTCCAAAGATGTGTCTCTGGACATACAGGAAGAAAGACAGGTTTAATTAGTAACAGAAATTATGAAGTCCTTTGAAAATTTTTGGTGATTAGCTTGTATGGATAAAGTTGTCATTCTTCTCTTGCCTATGGGACGCTGGTCTGCAACTGGATCCCTGTGCAGCTTTGCAGAAAGTAAAAAGGCAGCAAAGAGGGAACACTTCTTTCTGCCAACCCACTGTTAATAGAAATAGAAACCCTAGTCAAAGTAAGGTTATTAAGAAAGTTATTAAAAATAAATGTAAAAAAAAAGAAAAGCAAGGAATATGTGGTTCTTTGTTATTCCTAGGGATGAGACTGTAGTAACTTATGTCCCAAAGAAGATGGAAGCATCACAGTAGTGAGATTATTTTATATTTGTTTGATGGTAAAGGACTGACCGAAGAAAAGATATGGAGTAAGCAGTATCATCAGAAGATCTCAGTGCTTATTTTCATAGAGAAATGTGGTGTTGACTGTAGTTGCACTTTACTTATTTGTGACAGCAGGGAAAACTAAAAAGAGGGATATCAGGATCCTATGAAAGAGGGAGCAGGAATGTTGATGTTACTATATTGTCTTTGGTAGGTACCATAGGGTGGAATTCAGACAACTGCTTCTAAATATCAGAATAGTTATCAATAGGGCAATTGTGACAGTATTGTTTTGAATTGTATTGCCCTGTAATTATTCAGAAGGATTGAACAGGTCAACCTAGGAATCCCCTCAGGGGCTAAAAATATAATTCTGAACTGCTGGATAAGATGAAGTCAAAATCAACAGTGCTTCTGTTCTGCTTCATTTCAAGAAGCTCAATTGTTGAATGTTGCTCTTTGAATGATTTTTTTTTCTCATTGTGGCAAGGAAAAAAATCAAACAAAATAATTAAAATTTGATCCAGCCCTTATCTATTTTCTCCTAACTGAGCATAGCTGCCTTTTAACAAGTAAATAATCCTTCCTACCCTTGTAGCTGTTGTGAGTTGCTTTAAATTAATCGTTTTACTTGATTGACAAACTAACACACACTTACATCTTCTTTATTTTAGGACATAATTCTCTCCTTCATTAATGAAATATAATTATGTGATTGTGTTGGAAACTCCAGGAAAAATGTTAGCCCAAGAGTTAAGCCTGACTGTTAAACAAAACCCAGACTTCCAATATTATAACCTCTGAGCAAAAATTAGCATGCCAGTTCCCCAGGCAATCAAAGCACACACAAAGCACAAAGGATCAGGATTTCATCCTAGCAGATGTGTTATTGAGAAAAATGGCCACTTTTGGCTTTGTGATTATTTGCTCAGATGTTTAATCTTCACATGATAACAGAACTTGAAGAAACTAGCTGCAAAGCTGTTTGCACATGTCTGAAGCCAAGAGCAGGACGTGCACTCACTGAGCTGAGTGAAACAGTGGCCAGCTGAACACAGCGCCCTGACAATGGGGCAGCAGCCAGAGGTCAGGTTCAGCACATTGATCTCCTCATGCCAAATGGGCCAGACCTAGCCACAGAGCCTCAGGGCATGTTTGCTCTTCCCCGTGCAGCATGGCACAGGAGATTTGAATTAACCAGCTGCAGCCCTGAGCCGTGGTCTTCCAGCTCTACTGCTTCTGGTCCAGACATTAGATTAGCCACAACTAGACTAGATCAATGAGGTGGTGTGGGATGGAAGAGCTCCCTGCAAAACATGGGCTTCAGAGCAGAGCCTCTTCCCTTGAGGGTGACACTTCTGGAGCCAAATCTGCCTTCAGATCCTCTTTGGGAACCAGATGTTGGAAGGCATCGTTTTCAAGCATATCAAATTTCCAAGAAAACTACCCTGGTTAATAATACTGTGATAGCATTTATTAAGTGTCCCACCCTGAGAATCTGCAAATGATGAAAGAGCCACGTCCTTAGAGATATGTGCTTCCTTCTCATCTGCCTTCCACTCTGATATAGTCCCAGGTTAGGAGGGTTGGAATGCTCCCTTTATTTAAAAATTCTTTTATTTTTTCAGACATTGGGGCACTTGTGATATAAACACCAGGATGGACTTGTCAGCAGAAGGAGGCTGCTGTAGTCCCACCCCTCAATATAGACACAGTGTGCAGTAGCTTTAGCAAGGAAATCAGAGACAAATCTTACACAAACATGCAATCTTACCTTCTGCACAACAATGGCTAATCTGAAACTTTTTAATTATGTGAGTTGGTCTCCAGTAACTGTACACTTAAAAATACTGTGGAATAAAACATGTATCTCAGAGAGCTATGCATTACCTCCACAAATTCTAAAGAAGTGCCTTCAGATTAGGAGACAAGCAGCACAAATCACAGAAATGAGATATGCTTGCAAACATGTAAAGCAATGTAGGTAATAAATACATCCAGCATTTACATATAATTTACTGTTAGGTGATTAAATATCAGTGCAAATGTTTCTCAAAGTAACTCCTAAATATTTTAGCCTTTATTTATGTTTGATACATGCCAATGTAGCTAGCTCTGCATAAAATGTTGGGCTTAATTCTTTATCACACATTGGTCTACTCATATATATTTTATTACTTTTATTTCTGATTTACTCCAAAATTACTGAGAGGGGTGGTTCAGGTCCTTCATATCTGGAAACAGTAGTACATCTTAAAAGCAATTCAGAAATACCAAGATAAATGGCTTCCAGAAACAGATATAATAACTCAAAGGAAATAGTTGCTATCTGTGCTACCATTGTTTGGTACATTTTCAGCTGTTTCATAAAATTCATAGAAAATTTCTTAGTAACAGATTTTCACATGTAGTCTGCACATTAAATTTGGACTCAGAACTATTGCAATCAAGTAGATTGGGTTTCAATTCATTCACATTTCCAAATTCCAGCAAAGATATTCCTGCAAATTGTCTGGATGCCTCAGAGACAGGGGTTATCTTTCCTGGTGATTATGGTGCATGAATGTGAGTGATAGAAAGGGCAAGAGAGAAAAGATCAATGTATAGCTCTGGCAAGGGCAAACACTGTGAACTTTAAGAAAGGCAACTTTGTGGAGAAATATCTAGCAAAAGCATCTTAAATTTGTGCAGAAAATTATGTTTGGATCTTAGATAATTACAAGTCCAACTGCTGATTGCAGGACATTACATCATGGAAACTCAGCTCTTTGATGGAGAATAGGTATCCTTGTGCCTGAGGGTTTATGCCAGCAAACTGGGAGTCCAGCCAAGGTGACAGATCAGAAAAATGAGGTACCAGCTCTGCAGCACCCATAAGGCATCAAGGCAGAATGCCATAGCTTCAAAATATTCCAAGTTTGATCTGCATAAGTGATTTCATGGGATGTCATTTTTTCCTAGTTAGTGGAAATCATGTGTTTAAAAGAACGATCTCTTCACTGACAGATAATTCCTTTTTATGAAAATTCAAGCTGGAACACTTTGAGCAAGTCCTAGGTATATTTTTTACCCAACAGTATTTCTATAAAATGATTTTTAATCCAATAATCTGCTAATGTAATTTCAAATTAATTTTAAAAAGTATAATAAAATCCATCACATTTTAAGAAGAAAGGAAAATTTCTTTTGCCATCCAAAGGTGGAATTTAGATAACTTATCATGAAAATTTGTTGATAAAAACATCAAAGGGTAAATTCCTCTTCTCTGTCTGCTGTTTTTTTTTCTAAACTCCACCAAAAGAGGGAACAGATTCAGGGTTTTCTTTAGCTCAATGAGAATTCTAATTAATGGTGACAAATATAGCAATTACTATGCAAACAACTATAGTACAAGCATGTTTAATTGTTATAATGTTTTGGTAATCATTTATCTTTCCCCAAATTTAAAGCTTTGCACAGTTAATGAATGGCTTTCATCTAAATTCTGTAATTCCCCATTCTATATATTGTTCATTAATTTCAGTGAGCACAGGATGAAAGAATATTACTATCTGCATCTCAAAAAAAACCCAAAAAGTCCTTCTCTGAGAAAAGCTGTTCTATATGGAAACTAAATATTGCAATATCAGTGGTTTTTTAGTTCAGTGAAATACTCAATAGTATGAAATAATGTGAGTCTGGGAAAAGAGATTATTATTTATTTTATTAATTAAAACATTATTTTCAAAATTAAAAAATGAATGCACTTCTTTGGTCACACATTGCGATGAGGGAAAGTTTATTTTAAATTTTTAGGGGTGGTATAATAAGAGAATGTTCCTAAATTATTTGCTGTGTATTTCATTCTAGTAAAAAGACATTGAGAATTACTTTCACCTTTAAGTGTTTTCCTGTAAATATGTATATACACCTTTTTTACATTTTTTTTTCTTATAGACACACACACACAGAGGTTTTCATATATATACATAGGAAAATAAGCAAAGTATGTATATGCTTGTAAATATATGTAAACAATACAAAACCACACGTATGCTTGCAAGTTTTTTGCATATATTTTCAGGGTGAGGCTTACTGATTCTGCCCAGCTCTCTGTCTAAAAAACACCTTCTGTTCTCTACCACGAGAGAGTGCAGTGACTTGTTTGCAAGACTTTGGGGGCCTGTGTCTCTGACCTATATTATTTCTGTGCACAAAGAAAATGCAAGAAAACTCAATTTTCTGCAATTGGCTACTCTTGCAAGCAATTAATATTATGTGCTTACATTCTAATGCACAGAAACAAGTATGTTGCAGATGTGATGCAAATGATGGGGAATATTTATAATCAAAGGCTACAGGCAATATGAACGTAAACCAAAAAGCCTGTGAACCACTGCTGTATTTTCACTACCTTCATAAAAAAAAAGCATGGGAAAAAAATTAATCTCCTCTTTATTTTTTTTTCCATCTAGTTGCTCTACTGATTTATTTTAAATATTAGAATTACAGTATTAAGGAAGATACACTATTTATTATTAAATTTGGTTTTTTATGTATGCTCCACTCCAGATGTGTATTGGTTCATAGAATGCCCCCACAACACCCTGGAAGTTTGGAGAAGAGCAAGGAAACCTCTCCATTTCAATCTAAACAGTTTTTAAGTAGTAAGTCAGAGATAAAACTCAGAATTTCCTGCATATTTTCACCTTCTCCACACCAATGCACTTAAATAAACCTTTATTACAGTAGCAGTGCCCTGGTCATGACCTGCTACTGTTTATGTTGCACAACAGCTTTCCTTCCTTGTTCTTTGCTCTTGGAAACATTCACCATTCAGGCTGAAACTTCTTTTTGTTCTCTCTCTGGGGCTGAACTTCAATGGCAGGTTTGGGCAAAAGCATTTGTGCCATTTGTCAATGAGGGGACAGTGAATAAACAAACAACTCTTTTAATAGCAAAATTATTGCTTCTGACCAGTTCAATTTTTTGTTTGTTTGGGTTTTTTTGTCTTTTGTTTAATCTGAAATGCAACATTTCAGAAGTAATTTTGTTTTTCCAGTTGCTAATGTGTAGACACTGAATTGTATTCCTGAGGATTACTGCAGTTTTCTCTAGTCCATACTCCTTTTATACTGCAAATTCATATACATTTATCTGTGAGGAAAAGAACTGGGAGGGGAAGGTCTTGTCAGAAGAGCAATGAAGCAAAGCTTAGGATACGTGGATTTAGTTTCTAACACAGCTGTGCATGTCTTGAATGGTCAAGCTGCTTAGGGACAGATCTTTCAAAAGCACCTGAAGACTTTCCAAGTGCAACTCACTTGCTTTTTGGAAAACAAGTCACAGTTTTCTTCTCACAGCACGCTTTCAAGGTCTATTGGGTAAGTCCCAAGGATGAGGAGCATGTAATAGATTTTCATAAATTCCATCAAAATTATTTAGTAAAAAAAGAGAAGATAATGCTTCTTTTATTTCCTCTAACTTGTTACTTTGTGAAAGAAGCTGTGTTTTATTGTGTTTGCTTAGTACAATGAAGCTGGGAGCTGAATGGCAATCTGCTGAATAGTGCTGGTGATACTATGGACAAATTTATACTTCCTGTGCTGCCCATTTCACAGTCTGAAGGAACAGGACCACAAATGGTAAATTGCTCAAGGGCATCAAATGTCACAGGAGGAATAGACGGCTGAGTACTTCTGCAGACGACTGAAACTCAGCCAATTAAATAAATATAAGGGACTGCATTAATTATGGACTTGATTCAAATCATGAGCTTAAAGTTCCAATTAGGAAAACACTTGAAAACATGCTTAAGTCCCATCATAGGCCATAACTGCATTTCAGCCTTTCACTAGAAATTAATCTGGCATTAAAAATTAAATATGAATTAAAGGATAATTTTTCTATAAAATTCTTTATCTGTCAAAGTCAATCTTTCAGTAACTTGTGAATATCTGAAAGCAGTTTTGTGTCTGTGAAATGTTGTGCAATTGTACCTTCAGCAGTCATTCCCAGATCCATTTCTGCATGTATACCCATGTGAAAAAATATTTTAATATTCACATTGCTGAGAAAATACAGTGTTATAAATGAAAAATAAAACCCATATGAGATTGTCCTAAGTTATTTACATATTGTATACTGCAGAGTATGAGTATAGAAAATTACATTTCTAGTAACAAAAGATAACATAAATGATTAATTATTGATTTATTTTTTATCTTCACACCAGGAATTTAAAATGAATTCTGATTAGTCCTGATTTTGCCTGGTAATTAATGGAAATTATACTGTAGGTCCACAGGTATTAGATCTTGCTGTTCCATACGCTTGTCTTCTGAAATCAGTTTGTGCTGTTGCATATGCATTATTAAATTCTTTATTCAGGGATTTCCAGACACTTTCAAGCATATGGAGACAACAGTTTCTAAGTGTTAGCTGAGTGGCGTCTGGCTTTGAGACATATCAGTGATTGAAATACCTCTGGCACCTTTGGATCAATTGTCAGTGAATTCAGACAACAGTTTGGAGGGGTGGGGAATGTAATGCTAAGAGATAATTACGAAAATTCAAAATAATATATCAAAAATTTCCTACAGTTACCTCAAAAATTATACTCCAAAGAGTTAAGAATATTAAGAGGATTAAAATAACTATTCATATATGTGTGTGCAAGCAACATAATTTTCTCATCCAATTAACGAAAGCAGGAGTGATATTTCTCATGGTGTTATTTTCTGTTTTGCTTAAGGTAAGAGTCTTAGTCTTTTATGTTTAAAAAAACACTGATTTAATATGTCGAATTCTCTTCTTTAAAATGTATGAAACGCTTTTCCTTCTGAATCAAGCAACTGGATTCAGGGGAAGAAAGGACATCATCAACAGAAAGTGTTCCTGACACAGTATTATGTGCTGTGGGTACTGGAAAAAGACACCCCAGGAGGCACTGCTAGTCCTACATTTCTCCAGACATCCAATGGATATGTAAAGAGGCTCAAAGGCATCTTTTATCCTTCAGGAGACAGATCTGGGGAGAGGGGACTGGGGTCCAGCTCCTGGTCACTGTGAAGCTTGGGTCCTGGGTAGGGATGTGTGAAGACCGTCACATCACAGGGCACCAGGCTGTTGAAACTGGCTTTTTATAACAACTTCTGCAGGCATATCTTACACTGGTTTCTAGACTGACTTTTTTGGTCTTGTAATAAATCACATCTGGTTCAGGAGGATCACTGTGAGACCTGTTCAAGCACAGGTCAGAAAAATTTGATTTTTGACAGGTGTATGATGTGAGCAGGAGCCCTCCTAGTGGGTTTAGTTGATAGGACTTGGATGGCTATGTTTGTCCCAGGTCAGTTCACTGGGAAAATTATAATCCTTGTGAAGTGACTTCCTTGAAACCATCACTTGTATTTCCCACCCTTGGTGAATTCCTTATTTATCTCTTTCAGTATTGCCTTTCCCTGAAAAAGCTGCTTACTTACAGATAAATTTTCGTACTCTCTTCGCTCTTCCAAATGACTCATATCTCTCCCAGTCTCTCCTCCTGAACAGAATAATAGGATCCTTCTTGCTGTCATTTATCTCTGTGAACACCCTGAATTATAATAGTCAAGCAAATAAGATTCAAACAAATGTTTTAAATTATGGGGTTTTTGGTCTATTACATTTGCATATGATGAAATTATACGACCTTTATGATAGTCCCAAATGAAGTGTACAAAGTGGAATTGGTATAAAAGAGGAACTTTTCAAATATTATTTCCATCACTGGATATAACCAGACCTATTATTTTTCTCCTGCAAATGGCTCCCAAGTTGGCCAAAATTACAAATGTATCCTTTAAGGAACATAATTGGAGAGTGCTTTCAGATTTGGTTGTTTCTGAGGAAGGTTTGCACCTTTAATTCATTCTTTATAATAATGGGGTAGTTCCTCACTGTGTCATTATAAATTATGATAGAGATCCAGCTGAGTCCTTGGAATTGAGTGTAAATTTAGTATTAACGTTTCTTGGGAATGTAGAACTTAATGAATAGGAAATTTATAAACGATTGTATTCTACTGAAGCAATCTGCTTGTAAGCTCTTTGTTCTGAATCCCATCCCTTGTGCACAGCCTCAAAAAATCCTTTGGGAGTGATGAGTAATGCACCAGAGTGAACGGAGGCTGGATTTGGAGAGAAGTCAAGATGTTTCTGATCACTTTGGAAAGAGACAATGTCATTATACTAAGTGAACACCAAAGTGAGCTATGGGGTGGAAATTGCAAGATAAAGCCAAGGGGGTTATTTTTAGTCCATCATCCACATGCTTTAGACCCTTTAGGAAGACCGTGTTCGTTTTACAGTATGTTGCATTTAAAATAAATATATTATTTGAGATATTAAAAATCACTGTGGCTGTAGGTAATGTTTTAGTGTTCAGATCTATTTGACACATCTGTCTGGAGCCATGGGAAAATTGCAAATTAAAAAGATCCACAAGATAAGCACACACCAGTGTCTGAGGGAGACTAGTCATTTGGGTAGACCCTTTTTTTTTTGCGTACTCTGACCCAAATAGCTTATTTTTCCCCTTTGATTTAGAACACAGAAGTTATTTTCTATTTGCAGATCAGGTTATTTGGGTCAAAGCACTGGAGTAGGCCTAAAGTATCTGAACAGTTGGGGGTTTTCTTTTTTTTTTTTGGTTTTTCTTTCCTTTTTTTTTTTTTTTTTTTTTTTTTTTTTTTTGTGTTTTTTTTTTTTTTTTTTTTTTTTCATCAGCTTTGTTCTACTTCACTGCTGCTCCACATTTTAGCATCAGCAACCAGTGCCAGCTCCCTGATCCCAGAACAGCAAAGCTCCATCTGGGTCAGGGTGCAGGTGGGATAAATATGCCTTGCAGGTGTGTGTGGTGAGGATATATCTTTTCAAACAGAATTAAATATTAGTTTGCAAAATATTATGAGCTGCATGCAATACACATGCTCTTTAATAAGCCACTTGGTGCAGCATTTATGAACTGAAAATATAATTCAAAAAGTTATCTTGATTGAGAACTCTGCCATTAGGCAGTAACAGGGAGA
The DNA here is from genome assembly GCA_013399945.1 of Ploceus nigricollis. Lineage (NCBI taxonomy): Eukaryota > Metazoa > Chordata > Aves > Passeriformes > Ploceidae > Ploceus > Ploceus nigricollis. The sequence goes on along the minus strand of VXBC01000844.1, from coordinate 1,864,158 downwards.
AAGTATTGATCAAAAATACTGTATCCAGAAGAGAGATGCAGGAATCACCTCTTAGTCCAGTTGTCCTTAACATCTGTGGAAGAGCAGGAGCAGCATATTACTATTTTGGAGTGGATAACTAGCTGGGAAATGTTGAAAATACCCATACAGATTAAAAAAAAAAAGAGAGGACTGGAGCGCATTTGGGAAGAAAAGATAAAAACTGCTGCTTTAAAAATTATCTGAAACAAGGACAATGTGGGGAAAAGTGATAATGATGCAGACTTCAGAAGTGCAAGAGAAGAGATTATTAGATGTCATAGTAAATGACAAAAATCAGTTTGAGTTTATATATACAGAATTAATGAACTGTGAAAGAAAGAAATGATAGTGAGAGAGAACACAGTATGCATACACCCTCCAAGTATACTTGATGAATCTGATAAATTTCCTTGTAACTCAGCAGGGAGTCACAGAGAGGACATCTCTCAGATGGAGAGAAGGCCTTTGTTTTAGATTTGGTCCTCAGAAGTAGGTGTTTGAAATTTAAATCTGAAAAATCATTGTGGTTTCTGCCCCAGCAAGGAGTCTTTTGTCTGTCTTGAATGTTTTCCTTTCCTTTACTGTCTTCGGTTTTGCCAGTACCTGAATATGAGTTAGATTTACTGCTCATCCTTCACTATTCATTGGAGGAGCTGCATCCAGAAATGTTTGGCAAATGTTATTTTATGTGTTGTTTAAACCAATGAAGAATAGATGTGAAGTTCTGCTTCTCCGAGTGTCTGCTACGTTTTGGGTTTCCAGATTTAATTTGAAGTCAGTACTCTTGTCTACCCATTTCTTAATGAGATTACAAGTAATAACACAGCAATTGTGCATGAATTAGTGCATGAAAGATAGAGAAAAACTTTTTACAAGGTCATGTAATGATAGGAAAAGGGAGAATGGCATAAGGAAGGTTTAGATTAGAGATTAGAAAGAAATTGTTCTCTGTGAGAGTGGTGAGGCCTGGCACAGGTTGCCCAGAGAGGTTGTGGATGCCCCATCCCTGGAAATGTTCAAGGCCGGGTTGGATGGGTCTCTGAACAACCTGATGTGGTGGAAGGTGTCCCTTCCCATGGCAGGGGGGTTGGAACTCGATTTTTAAGATTCTTTCTGACCCAAACCATTCTGTGATTCTGTGATTTTTTTACACATCTCCATAGCAGCTGCATCCTGCAGGATATAAAGACTGGTTTAGCTTTGGATTTGAAGGGCGAGAAATAGGAAGGGAAAAAAAAAATCAGTCTTTTTAATAAGCTGTAACATTTCCACCAAAGTAAGTTGAGGCCTTTTATCATCTCATCTCATCTCATCTACTCCACTTCCTTACCAGGCCAACTTGTTCCTATGGCACATGTGAATATTCCCCTCCATAATTCACTGTGTTAGGATAATAGCAGCAAGGCAAGCAACTCTTTAGCCAGCCTGTGCCCAAGGGAACTCAAAATATTTTTGTGGTTTTGTTCCATCACATTTTTTGAGATCTTTAAACACCTGGAATAGGGCTATGGTTCCTTGTTGGCTTGCCTGCAGAATGACCTTTTTAATGAGGAAAAAAGCATTTCCAGTTGCAGTGTTTTGGTGTCAGGCATGGAATAATGCTCTAGTAGGAGCTGCTCCAAAATTTGATACCCTCAGAGAACACATCCAAAGGTTTCTTAGGTGCACTTAGGCTATGGAGGGCAATTGCTGAAGGGTTTTCAGACTTCTGCTTAACAGTCAAAAACGTAGTGTATTTAGACAAAAGATAAATTTTTGCTGAGAACCCGAGGAAAAATATTGCTTCATATTTTATTTTCAGGACTTTAGACATGCATTTTTTTCATGTTTAGATTTGCAAAAACATTCAGGCTATTAAGTTTTATAATTAAAGAAGCAAAGTATGTGCATTTCAACTACAACTTTGCATTGTAATATTGCTAATTTTACCCAGTTATGAAAATCTATGGTGCTAAGATCAAAGAAAAATAATGCTAAAATTAATGAAAAAACTCAACCCTATTGCTATCAAGAGATTAAAAAATTGCTGAAGAAAAATTAAAGGTTTTCCTCACAGATCCTTGCATTGTTACATGAACATCCTGAATGAATCTGTGCTATACATGATTGTTGCATGATTCAGTGAATGATGAAATTACCTCCAATGGTACTCTTTTACTGGTAGCTCTTTCACATGCATTTCCATTAGAAAGAACAAAGTGCTCAGTATTAAGATGAGAGTGCTTTTTAGTGGCCTCAATAGCTGGCTCATTCAACAATTCCAACTGTCAATATGCCAGATATTTCTATGTAGTGTTCCCATTTAATGTTTTAATCAAGAAAAACTACTGTAATAGCACCAAATTGGGCATATAATTAAAACAGAAAAATTTCATATTTTCTCTTTCATGTAACTGTACTAATTCTCTAATAAATTTCATAAAGTTGACTCATATTTCTGCTTTGGCATTCTGACAAAAGAACAGAATTCTTTGCAAGTGTTTGCTTAATTTCCATTTTTCAAAACTAATTTCAATTTTTATTGCTTCACTTTAAATTTATTGATTAAAGTAATATTAAGTCTTGCAAAGCTTTGCCAAAGAAAATGAAAGAATGAAATTATGTATATTTAATTAGCTACAGCTCTTATTTAGGAACAACTTATTCTCTCTCTTTTAAGGTGGTTTCTTATCAAGTAAACTAATTCACTCATAACACATTAGTCAGTCCTGTGAGAAAGATGAAGGGTAAGGGGGCTGATAAAGTCCTTTTATATTTAAAACCTTTAAAGAAAATTCAGAAAGCTATTTTATAAAATAAAAGGCTCTGTCTTCCTCAAATCTCCACAAGATTTCTATCTTGATCTTGTACTATTCCAATGTTGGCTTCAACATTACTACTTCCAGGTAACAGATTCTTGGAGAAAGAAAGAATGAAACATGGTAACATATGAAGGAAAAAAAAAAAAGAAAATAGTAGGGTTGAACTCCTGAAATTCCTGAGTGTTAATTTCAGATTTCAGATTAAGATTTATGTTTTAGGTATGGATTCCATTAAAATGAGGAAGTATTGCTGTTTTTTGTCGGCTTTGAAGAGATTTCAAAATGCTAACTACATAGGTAGTTTTCTTCGTTATTAATAGAGGTTTTATTTTCATGGTCAAATGTTTTCTGTTAAATTGGGAATATGCTCAGCACCTTCACAAAGAAGTCCTAAATGATCAAGGCACATTAAACAATGACGTGTCACATTACAGCAATAACAGTGAACAATAAATCAGTTAATCAAATGTGTGACAAAAGTAATTTTAGTGTGAAAATTAAAATTGATTTCTATTAGAAAGGAAAAAAAATAGAATTTACAATTCAGCATCATACTTATGCAGAACTATAAATTTAATATACCCTTGTTTATAGAAACTAATATTGAAGATGACAGTCACTGAAAGTTGAAATAGTAAGGTTCTTTCTATGATAGCTTTTCTTTAATTCTGCACAGAAAAATACAAAAATTTAAAATGCTCTCTTTTCCCCAGACCAGGGAAACATGTTCCAGTGAAGCACTAAATAAAAGAGCTATCCCACTCACAAGCAACCTTTATAAGAGAAAATAATCAGGGATTAAGCAAAACACACTTGTAAAAACAATTGGCAAAACTGAATAATCTACCAAATCTGAGAATGAAAACACTTTGAAACCACTTCTACTACAACTGTAGAGTAGCTGATGATGTAGCTGGTATTTCCCTTCTTCTCTTGGATAACCTCTTACAATTTTTTGTCCAAACTCTATAAAACATGCAGCTGTTGGGTAGTCAGTCACTTAAACTCCAGCTACACAACCACAGATGTATTTTCTGTTAGACAGATAAATCCCCAAAATCATAAATAAGACCAACCTCTTGTCTTTGAACTTATATTTGATTTCTTCTTGCCCCAGGGTCTTTTGCATTTTTCATTATTTAATATAAAAACTAACTCCTAAGTAAAGGGTTCTCTTTTCTTTCCCTCTGTTCTTCCTTTTCTTCTCTCTCTTCTTCCTCATTTATGGCTCCTTCATTTCACTGTGGGGGGTTGCAGTCAAGATGACACACATGTAAATCAATTTGGGTATAATTTTTAACTATTCCAATATGAAGAGTAGTGGCATATTCATCCTAATATCAGACTCTAATGTTGTAAAATTTCTATCTTAGCATTGTAAAGGTGTCCAGAGAACTGGTCTGTAATACACAAGAAGGTTAGGCATGATCCATGCTGACAGTTTCTTTGTACCACAACACGTCAGTAAAAATGACATCCATTAGGACCCAGGGAATTCTGGTTTAATCTTATGATTTCTTTTGGGTGTCAACAAAAAAAAAAAATCCTATCTTCTAAGATTTGACCACAGACTTAAACTACAGCAATAAATGTCCTGTACTGTACATACAGTTCTGTACAGCTTCCCTGGTCATCCATCATTTGTTAAGCTGTTTAATTTAAAATATATAATGGTTACCACAGGGTTTCTGTGGTTTTCCCATTCAATAATATTTTGATGTAGCACTGATGGAACAGCCTGTTCTCTGTGTTCTACTGGTGGGAATGTTCTTGTGGTACATGTCATGCAAAACACATATTGCCAAATTGGTTTTATTTAGCACATGTTTAACAAGGGTGTCCCAATCCTCTAATTAGAACAAGTAACCCAGAGATCCATTAAAAATTACTAAAAGGACACATATGATAACCCTAGGAAAGAAATATGATTGTCTTTATTTATTATTAATCATTACTATAGTTAACCAATTAACAAATAATTTCATTCTTTCAGGCTTTTAAGGAAAGGCATATTTCTATGTTAATTATCACCACCCAGTTATGAATACTATAGAGTAAAAGAATTAAACATTTTAATGTTACTTTGCTCTAAGCAAACAATAACCCTTAAGATTTGTAACCTCCAACCCCGTCAGTAATTTATTTAAATAGCAAAACAATTAATTTTCTAAATTAATTCGTGTTTTTCCAGCTCAGAGTACATTGATAGGAAGCCCATGGTGGCACTGCTCTGTGGTTGTTTTATTGATTTGGAGTTGATTTGTTGGAGTCCCACTGTCAGTTTTTAGTTTTGCGTGAAGAGGCTCAACGAAACATTTCACATGCATCTCTAAAATAAATACTCTTGTGCCTAAGGAAAGAGGATGTGTCCTATTTCCTTTGCTTTGTGTAGAGCAGTTCACTCTCTTGAGAGCAACTATTGTAGCTCTTGTTTCCTTGATTACCATGTCAAAGTTTTCAGTGGAGCAAGAACTGGATATGTGCCTCTTCATCTTAAGGGAGGTACCCATAGCCCTTGGCTAAGGAATTGCTCTCAACTTTAGTGGTTTTTTTGGTGCACTGAATATTTAATTAGTTATTGCAAACTGGAACAGCTTTCAGGCTGAAATAGGAGGGGGAAAATATTTTCCTCCCTCATGAATATCTTATGGGATATTCTCCGGGAAGGTAAGAATTCAGATCTTCTCAAGCAGAGAAGAGAGTGAACCCAGGTCTCTTACACTCAACCTTGGGGCACAGGCTTGGAATTAAATTAACTAGAAAGCTGTCTAGTTGTAAATGGGTCAGCCTGTGTGTGAGTAAAAATAGTCCAGGTAAGTTAAGTCACCTTGCTTCTGCTCCTGTGAATCCTAACTAGGGAGAGGGGTCTGCCTCTGACATGATCCATATTTGAAGCACATTTTTCCACTCCTTAAGCATATACACTGAATTTTTGTGAATCCTGCTATAATCCCACTGTTAGAAATTAAGTTGTTCTCCTGTGATGTGTATGAAACCTCCAAGCCAAAGTAAGGATGGACATTTGATTTGGTAGCTGCACAACAGAAAGTCATCGTTTTGTCTAAGTTTTAAGCATGTGTGAACCCTTACTGGAGCCAAAACCTGCATATACCATAGTCCCAGGATAAAGCAAAGGGAACACCTTACATGCCAGGATAGCAGTATCCTATCCTGATAGGATCACTGAAAGAGAAGTTCAGGAAATGATTGAATTCTGCTAGCAAAATCTGCTTGACTGTACATAAACACTTGAGGAATTAAAGATTAGATTTGGTATTAGGTTTAACTTTGAATAACTTAAACTTCAACTTAAATATATGTTTATTTTTTTTTTTTTGGGGGGCTGAATTATCTTTATTTTAAGTTGTTTAGCAGCTAAGATTAAAAAAAATAGGTTAATTAGAAAAAAATGCTTTCACAGGTGAGATTTATAGAAAATAGAAATCACAATGTGTTTCTCAATAACTTTGCCATGTGTTCTAACCTAGATATTCCTTTTTACTTCTGAAAAATCATCAGACCGTTATAGATAGCTTGGGTATTCTATCACTTTGCTTTTTTAGATATTTAAACACTCAGCTGGTTTATTCTTTTTGTATTCATGTACCAAGCAAAAGATAAAATAGAAATAATGGCAAGCATTTTGCTAAATAAAAATTATTTCAGTTTGAGGTTAATTCTCACATTGTGACTGTGTTGCTACTAAACATACTTTTGTCACTCAGTCAGTAAATAGATTTTGGGTTACCATTTATAGTCAGATCTCTGAAAGGAAGATTTATCTGAGAAAACATTCTGGCAGCTCCAAATAACAGCAGTTATTAATGACGTGAAAAAATATTTTTGTAAATTTATGCTGAATGATTTCTTTAAGATAACTGAGAATTCCTTCACTCCCACTAAAACCGTTTTTCCTAGTGAATAAATACCCCATACAATTTGTAGGTTTTCTTGCTTTCCCATCTAAATTTAAGCCATGATACAAAGCTTTTCTTTCGTCAAAGCTTTTTGCATTTTAAAGGGCACCTACAGAATATTTCTACTACAAAGGCATATGTGGGTGAGAAAGAAGAATGGAGGAGATGAAGTTGATTTCACTTTGCCTCTTTCACTTATAGTTGCTTGATGAAACCTGCCAAATTTGATTTTGGAGTGTGCACATGCAGCATATATTAAAGGAGCTAGTAAATTTTCAGAAAGGGAAATCAATAGAATAATTCAATGTGAAAATCTCATTCTTAACTGATAGATTAGTTGAGGTTTCATTGCTCACTGTACATTTTAAGAGCAACATTCTAGGCTGTTACTGATCATGGGAAAGAGTTAATCTAAAAAGGAAATATGTATGTTGAGGAATGTTGACTTCATAATATATTTTCTGTCCAGAAGGTCACAAATACCTGATGGCACTGCTAGAATAAAGGCCACATCCTAAATTTTAAATCTTAAAAATAAAATCCTTAAAATTTACATCAAATAGATGCTATTATTGTCTTCCTTTTGTTCAGATGAAGGTTCAGAAAGATGAACTGATTCAGCTGAGGTCAACACTGCAAGTCCACAAAAAATGCCCTGGGGTGGGCAATCCATTTCAAGCCTGGCAAAAGCCTTTTTTAAATTCCCCTCTCTTTTTCAGTCACGTAAAATTCTACAGCTCAAAGATAAGCTATCTTTCTACACTCTTCATGTAATCAATCTGTGTTGTTAATAGCTCACCAGTGAGATGATATATCCTCGTCACCAACCCTTTTGATGGACAGCTTTTTATCAGTAAGTTGCAGAAGCTACATAGTAACAAATTCCAAACTTTCTCTTTTGTAGAACAAAAATGTATTTATACTGCCACAGGCAGAGTTGTACACTAAAAAATTGAGAGGTATACACATTTCCTTAGAACCCAACTTGAACTGATACATTTTCAAAAATGTCTTTTTTTTCATTCCTATTGGTTCAAATTAGTTAATATTTTGCCTCCTGCTAAGTTCTCCCTCTCTCCCCGTCTGTCTCCTTCTCTGTCTCTCTCCATCAGTATCTCTTCAGTATCCCTAGAAATCTGGATCAAAACATTAAGGGTCACTGAATGCAGCAGAATCTGTCTCCTCAGCACTGCAATTAATCAAGAGATTCACTAAATATCATAAACACAAAAGAATTTGGCTATAATAAATAAAAACCCCAAAAAAGAAAACAAAACAAAAATCTCAAATTTCCTTTCTGTTTCGTATATCTTTACAAAAAGCCCCCTCAACAATCCTGAACAAACTGACATTAATATCAGTACCTGTAGTGGAGGGTACTGTTATGAGAGTGTCTCACTTCAGCAGTGAACCTTATTCTTCAGCTGGATACAAAAACAGTGCCTTATCGAGCCAAAACTTCCAATTAAAGAAAAAAAAAATTCGTTGTGAGGATTGATCAGAAATCTTTTCCAGGGCAGAATAAGTTTTGAAGATCCTCATTCTATTAGCTGTCTGGTAGATAGAGTAGTAGTTTATACATCAATTCATCTACAGAAAATATTTAAGTACTTTTGTGAAAAATTTACAGATTTTGATGGCAAGTGAGGGAAATAAAGCTTTTTACTGATTCTTTCTGTCTGAAAAAGAATCGGGAAGAAACTAATACTTGCTATGTGCCTGCAGAGAGGAGAAAAAAACACCTAGCAGGTAAGAAATCTATTCAGATTTGCTGAAGCTCATCAAAAAAAGACAGATGTAGAAGCTAACAGATCTTTTCCGAGCTGACTGCACCTAAAAATAGTTCATTTGGGGTTTGCATAAACTATATTTTGGGTTTTATATCCCTAACTTTTATTTTTAGCTCAATTGCCCACGCTTCTGGTGATTTTCTTCAAACAGCTTGAAAAATATACATCAGCCTCTTATCTGTTGTGTACATTGTGCACAGTGTTCATGATTTAAATGACCTCTTAGTGGTCTGTTGTGGTAAAAATGTTTTAAAAATTCTTAGCATAGACTGTGTTTTTATCAAAAAGATTAAAATATGCTTCCAAAAAACAAACATGCAAGCCTGAATGTTCCCTGCAGTTGTGACTTTTAAGCACTGAGTGTTGATTTGCCATAAGTCTTCTCTTTCACTGAAGTTTGAAGATGTGGGGAAGTTTTCTCATTTCTAGTTATTTGCTGTGTGTTGAAAGAGATCCCTTCATGTTCCATATGGTCTTCTGTAACATTTTTAGGTGCTTCAAACATTTGAATTTAACTATGGACTGCAATGCAAATGTGAGGTGAACTTTGCAGCATCTCTTAAGACAGTTATTTGACCACAATGAGTTTGTAGTTTCAAAGCAGTTTTGAGGTTTCGAAAAAGATCGTAAAGAGCTAGAAAAACAATAATTCTTGACTGTTCACTATTTAATTGAATTATAAAATGGGGAGAAATAATAATGAAGTTATAAGAAGGGTTGTGAAATCAAATTGTGCTGTAAGATGAAAAGCAGGAGTAATAATTGCTAAGTTATTTTCCTTATTCAAAAAACAGACAAGTTTTAAATGAATGACAGAAACCCAGTTCCTTCAAGTCAAAAATAGGAATGGGAAAATACTTTTATTTTTGCCCTTAGGGACCATACATGCTGAAGGAAAAGACATATATCAAACACAGGGTGACTCACAGGGGTGAGTACTGAAATTTAGTATATCTTTATTTAATCTGCTTAGCTTTATTCTTAACACCAAAAAAGAGAAACAATTTCATCTTTAATACTGAGAATTATACAACCAGCCAAAGGTTTCTAGATTTCTGTAAATTCAGCCTCCTTAGTGTCAATATCATGATAAATAAACCTCAGGGGTTTACAGAAATTTTGCTATTGAGTTTTATATACTCTGTTATATGATGTATCAGAAATACCTCATGCTGAATATTAGTCTTAATAGCCATTTCCAAAAGACTTTTTTTTTCTTTTTTTTGGTTCATCATGTTTAATGTTAAATAAAACTCTTGGTTGAGTTTGCTGCAGTTTATTTTCAGAATGACTTTCAAGCACACTGTTTATCTGCATGTTGAACTGAAAATGAAAGCAATATAAGTGACAAGCATATTTTGCTTTTTTCAGATTTCAAACATTTTTTAAGGTCATGTGGGTATTGCTGGCCAAGCATCAGTAGTTTATTTATTGCTTGATTACAAGTGGAATCGTAAATGGAATGAAATAAGATGGATATGGAGGATTACCAACTGCTGTTGGCATACAACCGCATGCTTAAAGATGTCTTCATTCATTAACAGACTCTTTTAGCTTGCCAAGGTTGGAAATGAAATGCAAGTCACAGCTTGTACATTTATCACTGTAAGGAAAGCCTCCTGCCAGTACTGGTTAGGCAAAGTGTACTTGCAGCCATTAGTAGTCCAGTCTGATTACTGGGCTCAATCTGTTACCAGTGGCAACCAGTGCCACTGCCAATGCAGTGACAGCATTGTTTCCATCTGTGCCTACAGGAGAAATTTTAAATATTAGAGTTTAAAATTCTGAAACAACCTTACAGACACAATTAATTAATTAATTAATTTTCTTAGGGATTTTTTTTTCAGCTGGTACGCCTGCAACAAGCAAACTGACCCTTACCTTCTGTAAAAGCCAAATAGCAATTGGCCGGTAGCACCTCAATTATGAGTCGTTCTGTGAATTGATATCTCAGGTCTGTGCTCTTAAACTACCTGCAGTTCTCCTTCGCAGCACTGCAGTAAGTGCCTGTGCAGATTCTCCTTCCAAGAGAGAGCTGGGGAGTGCTTGTCAATAAAGCTAAAAGGGAGAATTGCTTGCAGGAGCTGATACAGGAGAAAAGCGAGAAGGGGGTATGTGGTAGAAGGGAAGGCATAAGGGAAAAGAAGCAGGATGTAGGAGTTAGTGGTGGAAAATTGCTGGTTGGTCCTGAGAAAAAATATTGGACAATATATATGAAAATAAAGCATTTGCATACAGCCCTATGTTTATTTTTGCTGCTGCATTATGTCTCGTACAACAAATTTTGATCACATAAACGTCATGCTGAGAATTATATCAGCTTTGCTAACTCAAACTCTTTCTAAAATTTCTCTCTGTAGTACATAGTAATACTTCTCCTTTGCTGAATAATTACTTTCAGTCTGAAAATCTGCATCAGAAACTGGGTGTATCTAAGTATTTTTTTGTGTTTTAAATGTGTCTGATGCAGTAGAACTTTTTAATCTGAGCAGCCTTTTTGCAGTTTACCTTGGAGGTCAGGAATAACAGGTAAACAAGCAATCAATTATTTCAAGTATAGGCATAATAATGCAAGAAGTTAAGAAGAAGGTGCCAGCTCTGTTTCAGTTTTTACCAAACTAAAACATGCCTACCTTTTGAACAGATGTATTTTTAAAAAGTTCTGTTTTTCTTTGTCTTGAATAGGCCACGGTAAATTTACAACTGGTATTCATCCTCATCAAAGTTTTATTACACGATAGAAGAAACAGCCAGGCCAGTCTAAGATAAGACTGACTCTCGTCTGCCTCTACTATAATTTATTGATCTTCCAACACAACTGGAGAAACAAATTCATAGTTGATATACTGCCAGTTTCTTAAGAGAAAACCTGCTAGCGACAGCACGTGTCACATTAAACTGGCCTGGCTGACTCGGAGATGGAGCAGACCAGCTGGGATGGATGGGCTCCCTGGCAAACTCCACAAGAAGCAAGATGCCAGGCTGGTCCTAAACTGGCACTTCTGCCCTAAGCATCCCACAAGAAACTGAGCACAGGGAGCTCTAGTTTGTACCTCTGTCTCAGGAGCAAGGCCAGTTTAGCAACCCTTTTCCATTCTCTGAAAGGATAATAAGGAAATATTTTTTTCTCCCAGGGAGTATGTGAGGATGGTCACAAGTGTTAGAGCATCTCTGTGACTGGATGGTGACCATTTCACTACTGGTTAGTATTAAAAGAGTGGCAGCACCTCTGTGCAAATTAATATGAGAGCTTACACTGGGAGGCTAAAAAGCCTGTCTTAGTATAGGAAAAGAGTGCTTTCCACAAAGGCATGGGAGAAATGAAGCTGATTTAAAGAAAATGCAAACAAGAAGATAGAGGGCAAGGCAAGGCATTCAGAGTGAAGTCAGGAGAATAAAACTGGAACAAAAAAAAGCAAAATCAAGAATGACTATTGTGAGGAACAAGATATTTTCATAGCTCTTACTATAACAAGATGATAAAGTAATTCTACAAAAATAGGAAGGAGTGCATGCATGTATTTTTTGTTCCTGAACATCTTTCTCAATCTCTGAGCAATATCTGATAAACTGTGGAGTTTGTTAAAAAGAAAAAGAGAACCAAAACCCCCCCGTAAAACTGAACAATTGAATCACAAGGACTTGTATCAAACAGTTTTAACCTCAACCTGTTTTAAAGTCTGACCATATGCCTTTATGCAAATTTCCTAAATAGCTAATAAACTGAAGCATAGGCCAAAAGCCTTTGACATACAGGTTTAAAATATCTGAGGGCTGGTTTCATTAAAAGGATGACCATTGAGCCAAAGCTTGAACGCCTGTTTCATCCAAATCCATCCACAATTTGTCAGTTTCTGCTGTGCACATTCTGTTTCTGAGATAGTAATTTAGCACAAGTCCCTTCTCCAAAAACAAAAGTCAGCGTCCTTGACTGGTACTGAGAGAAAAATGCGCAGAAAAAAGTGATCATTATCTATCCAGGGAGAATGGTAGGAGAAACTCACATAAAACAAGGGCTCATTCTCTGGAGGTGAGGGTACAATTAATATATTTCAAGATATTAAAGGCCAGAGGGATGTTGTGAACAAATAAGCATAATTTAATTCTTAATGAATT
>VXBC01000844.1:1823392-1842295 GCA_013399945.1 Ploceus nigricollis | reverse complement strand
TTTGGGGGGTTTTTGGGGTTTTTTTGGATTTTGGGGGGTTTTTTTTTGTTTGATTGTAACATTTTTTCCCCTGCTTAATTCTGCTCTGTGGAGAATGAAACAACCCAAGGTTTATCTTTAGCCCTCTGGAATTAGGGCCACGTGAGTGATTTCTGGAAAAGCAGTATGGGACTTGGCTTACAAGCTTAGCAGAACCAGCGATTCCCACAGGTTAGAGAATCACAGGATCTCCTGAGCAGTGAGGGACACATGAGGATCATCGAGTCCAGCTCCTGGCCCAGCACAGGACATCCCAAGAGCCACACCGTAGGCCTGAGAGTGTTGTCCCAACATTTCTTCAACTCTGTCCCCTCTCCTGGGGAGCCTATTCTAGTGCTCAAGCACCCCCTGGGTGAAGAACCTTTTCCTAATATCCAGCCTAAACCTCTCCTGGCACAATTTCATGCTGTTTCCTCGAGTCCTCACCACAGAGAACACCTGTGTGGCCACCTGCTGCTGCCAGTGCTGTATTGGGTGGGCTTAGAGAGCCAGAGAACAAAGGGTGGCTCACATCTTGGCACCTTTGACGTGTTGAAATGCTGGATGAAAGCTCACATTGCAGTGTAAGAACCAATTTAGTGGCTGCAATTTTACCTTGAAATTATGCTTAAATATTACTTTGTACAGATTCTAGAAACATGTTTGCATTTACTGTTCCACACAACTACGTATAGAAAAAAAAATTGTCCATACCTGATCCTTGATCTGTATTTGTGGATCTGATATTTCTCCTCAGTCTTGTCCATGTCAGTTTAGTTAATAAAAATGTTAATTTACTGCTAGTCTCAGAGTAGGTCCTCTCTTGTCTTCATAATCCAGCCAGAACACAGAGGTAGCGCTGAACAGAAAAAAAACAAAGGAAATATTAAATAAATGAATTAGAAAAGGATAGGAAAAAAGTGAAACTTTTCTTGAGCAAAAGAACAAGCAAAAGAGGTCAACACCTTGAATTATTTACAGAGGGCCAGTGACTCACGTTCTTTCTGCCCAGTATACAAGCAGTCTGTTTATTCTGATAAAGCAACAGCTTTTTTATGTATATCACACAACATATTCAGAAAGTTTACAAAGAAAACTCTATAGCCTTAAAGACAAATGTTTATCTGGAACATGGAGGAAAGGAAACTCTAGAAATTAATGTTTGTGCCTCTGTATCTGCACCAGCACCTCTTGAATAAAAACATTCTTATTTTCATCATGAGTTAAGATACACACATATTAAAAAATATGTACACATACATGCACACAGACAAATACATCTTGAATCTCATATTTTCCAGCTGAATAATGCAGCAATTTATTTTAATATGAATGAAACTGTGACTCGTGCTTGACTTGAGATTAATTTGAAAAAAAAATCCAGTACTGCTGGGAAAGATGAAAGTTTGACAAGAAAGTCTCATAGATATGTATGCTTGACAGAAAGATTTTTGAATGTAGAACCTGAGAATGAAATAGAGATGGAAGCAAGTTTTGATATAGAAGAAAAGAATTGCTAAGCCAGTCTTACTGGATAACTAAGAAGGCAAAGGGTACGTTAGTTAGAAGGGGTTTTTATGACTTAGAGCAAAGGACAAACCCACCTCAAACAAGATGTTTTTTACCAAGCAGAAAGATTCCACAGGCAAACAAGGCTGCCAATGCTGCAAGCAGAAAAAAGGTCTCAGAATCTTCCACTGCAAGAAAACTGAAAAGCAACTTCTAGCTTAAACTGTAACATACTAACTTTTAGTGATTGGAGAATAGTAACATGAATATGGTGATTACAGTAGTTATGATAGGCTATAGGTAAAAGTAAAGGTGTAGATTGGTTCTTCTGTATTAAGATGCTCAGCAAAGAAAAGTATATAATGCATTGTAACAAAATTAAAGGGTCTTCAGTCTTGCCTGCAGCTGGAGCTGACAGCTGTAGGTGCTCCGTCGCCCACGACCCTGGTCTGCTGTAACGTGTTGGATACAATAAACTGCATTTTGAAGAGCCACCTGGAGTCCCACATGCCTCATTTCAGCTCTTACACAGTACCATGAAAGGACTGTGGCTTCCTAGCTGTTGTCTTGACCTACTTGACAGGTAAATCAGGTACAGCTTTGTTCCTCCAAGGTTATCCATTCCAGGGATAGTTTTCTGTTTGGTATGCCGGCTTGCAAAACCACCCTTTGAAGATGTGGAGTTGTCTTGCTCTCTCTAGATGTTAAGCTTCCTTTAAACTGTGATGAAGTTTAGGGAAAAGAGTTCTAATCACCAAAGAAATCCTTTAAAGCATTGATGTTTTCAGCTGTTAGATCACCTTGTAACAGCAGCAATGGAGAATTAAAACTCGTGTCCATTTGTGTGTGAAACCTTGGCTCTGGCAGAGGGCTCAATGTGACAATGACAGGAAGCAAACATTGCATTGTGGCTGTTCTTGTGTCAGTCACTGTAAAAAATTTCTAGTGCTAATTTACTTAATGTTGCCGCCTAATCCATTATTGAGTGAGCAATGCAAAGTTAGAAAACAAAATATTTTATTATGTGCAAGTTTCTTATTAGAATAGAATAATCCAGCCAGAAACACTCTGAGATAGTAAATATTTGCAAGTTTGGATAATATGCTTGTCTTCATAATTGGCAGAATTGATCTTGCTGAGTGTTCACTTCACAGTTCAGAATTATCCCTCATTGTCTCATATATACAGACCCCTTTCCTTTTCAGATTTGTACAGGCTAGTAGCTAGTATAAAATAAAAAATTACTGCAGGTTAATTTAAAATTTATTAGAAAAGAGGGTGAGGTTTTAAGTGGGGAAAAAACCTAAAATTAATTCCAAATTAATTCTCAATCCTCTTTTCTGGAACTATGACTATTTGTCACATAGACTCAATAAATATGATAATAGCATTATATTCTTAGCATCTTAACAGACATTCTATTTTTTAAGCAACCCTCTAATGCAGAAATTCCTAAATTTGTTTAGCATACTTGGTATCTGATCCAAGAAGAATTTTAAAATCATTTCATGAGATGCAAACTCAAAGTTTCTGTAATTTCACAGCTCATTCAAGTTTGCTTTATGTTATGCTGCCATTTCTACCTCTGAAAAGCAAGTGTAACAACCTCGAGTGGAACAGTGGCCCTTCAGGCTTTCTGTGGGCACTGCAATCCACACAGACACAAGACAGATGTTTCAGTCTGGTCAAATGTCTTATGAGCTATTGTGCTTGTCTATCAAAACACCTGTCAGGTAATGGCAGAGGAGTGTGAGTGATGATAGAAAAGATCTTTCAGGTCTGTTGCACATACCAAGGGCTGCTTCAGATGTGCCCCAGCTACTCCAGTTTCTTGCATTATGAGGCATCAGTTGAATAAATCAAGATTATGCTCTGTGCAACAGTAAAGGAAAAACTCAGGAATCAACAGTTACTTCCATTTAGATTATAGTACTGCTGACATTTCAGCATTTTTGATCTCTACTCATCTGGGAAATTATTTTGCCTTGCTTTGGCTTACCTCCCCAGAGAGCTGGTGTCAGAGCAGGGGGACTTGTGTTGCAGTGCAGTGAAAAGTCTTCTAGTAAGCTTCCTTTGGTGATGCATGGGCATGTTTCTAGTCAACACATACCATTATTCCATTTCCAGAGCCAGGAAACTTTGGAGCACATAATCTATTTTACTGATGGAGTGCAAAGTAACATAGTAACCACAAAAGTCAAATAAAGCATCTACTCCAGATGATTCATAATGGAGGAAGTTGTCCTGGGGTGACTTTATGATGTTTGTATCCCCAACTGTCTGTTCTGTTTATGCTGGATATTTAACCAAATGCCATGTGAAGACAAGCACTCAGTTTAAGTGAAAGCCTTGCAAATATTTTTAAACTATTACATGGTATGGTGAAATAATACTTTTCACTTTTTGGAGGAACTTTTAAACAATATATTTTACTCAGTGTGGTACTAAAAACTGTTTATAGTCCAAACTTCAAGAAGCCAGGTGCAAGCAGCAGCTTGCTTACACATCAGCATCAACTTCAAATAATCCATTTGACCACTCAGTGAATGAAAACAGGAGTAATTCCTAAGTCAACCACAACAAATGGCAGGTGTTTTAGGAAGTGGTGTCCCTCAGCTGAGCTGCTGTGACTGGCTGTGTGAGGGTGGTTAATTCCTTCACTGCCCTGCAGCAAGGGGATGTGTACACAGTTGCATAATAAGAATTCTGCTTTGGTTGCTCAGTTCTGTCACTTTTTCAATACTACTGGCTATATTAAGCAGATTAATTAAGTTAATTAGGACATTTCACGTGTGAATATAAATGATGCCATGGCATCATTTACTGCAATTTTATGGCTCTGTAACATGTCGTCATTCCCAACACTGAGGTTTAATGCTCATCTTAAACTGAAATAAAGGTGGGTATCTGCTTAGAAGGGTACCTATCTTCTTCTCTCTCATGTCCTCAGGTACACTGGTCCATCCCTAATATTTGCCAAAACCAACAGCCAAGTTACTGCTCTGGGTACAGAGAAGCGTGATAAAATCAGTGTAAGGAATAAAACCAGCCCTGTTTTTCATCAGTCAGAGCTTCCATGATCATCCCACTGCAGTCCAGGACACCAAAGGTGGAGTTACTGCTGCTATTATCTCTATTATCTGCTTTTCACTGGCAAAGAAATATAACTTTTAGAGTGCAAAAAGCTTAGAATTTAATTTCAAAATATAATTAATGAAGCAATTCACAACAACAACTGTTTAGTTGTTCTGTACTCACCACTCAGTAATTACCACTTAAAAAAAAAAAAAAAAAAGGTTCTTTAATGTGAACTCCTGACAGCAAAAGTACAGGAGAACTAACATACAAAGTTGTCCTTGGCCTTATTGATTTCCCTGGCAAAATATATAGAGTGGGCTTAAGTGATCATGAAAGGGAGCTGCAAAGAAGCCTACACATGGAAGAGAACAAGCATAACATGGAAAATTACTGGAAAGAGATTACAACATTGTACCATGGCTGAGACTCAACACAGGAGAGCTACTTTGCAGGTTAAAATACTCATATGCTAAAGAAAATAGAGAAAACAACACTGAGAGAAGGATAAACAAAAGGAGGAAGATGTGAGAATATGAGAAAAACTCAATAATAAAGAATAAAGGAAGTGCCGGAAGTGAAATGGCAAAATGAGAAGCAGGGGAAAAAAAGTGATGGGTTGCAACGCTGTAGTATCCTGTAACGGAATAAAGATGGAAAGAAAAAAGAATCTTTAAAGCCTGCAATTAAAACCAATGCATAAACATACTTTCTATTTGAGATTAAAATGATTGCTTAGGCCTAGTTTTCTATTAGATGTTGCTGTGAAACCAAATTTCCTTTGTACTTTTTTTATGTCTTTTTTGATTTTTTAAAAAATTATTTGAGATTTTTCAATTACTATTTAAATATTATTTAAAAGCTTATCATGTATATCTAAAGCAACCAATAGAGATAATAACTAAGAGCTTCTTAAATTTTCTGACATTTAGCAGTGCACATAATGCAGAGGCTTTATGGAATGCTGATAAATTTCCTTGACCTACTGCTGAAATTTGAATAAACATATCATTATGGGCTTTAAAATGGGGTTTTTATGTAGAGTGGCACATTAGGACCTGATGTGGTAGGCTTTAAGTAGCCTATTAGAAAATCTTTCAGCTTGCAGACAATTCCAGCTATTGTGGGGTCACTGAGGGTTGGCGATTTATTCCTGAAATGAATGGGAGTTTTGTCATTGACTTAACAGTATTGGTAAAGACATTTTGCTTTTTCACTTTTTAATAGTTCTTCTGGAAAGCACATGTATGAACAGAAGTCTGAATCCTATTGGAAATCAAGCTCAAGTTGTGGACAGTAAAGCCAACATTTACATGGATTTCTGCCCCCAGAAGCACTGGGAACATAATGTGATAACATGTCCTAAGTTTGTCCACATCTTTTGCCTCAGACAAACACATGGGTGAATTCAGTGAAAGAAAGAAAATCAGAGAACATCAGATTATCAAATTCCTCTAGGAACAGGTACTAGCAGAAAGCATTTCCGCTTCCAAGCAAGGAATCAAAGCTCCTCAGTCCCTTCAAACAGCCAAAGCGTGATGACTTCCAAGATACGCAAGCACACACAAGCAACACCCACTAAATAACTTTGAGCCTTATATTAGTAAGTGGGGATCTGATATTTTAGGAATCATAAAAAGAAATTGATTCGTTTTGGTAAATGAGTTCATTATCATTTATAACTCTATATTGGTGACAAGTATAATTTTATTATATCTTGTTTCTCTGACATCTTATAGCCCCCTGAAATTGCAAAAAAGGAATAGTAAGTAGCTAAGAATATGCTTGCACTAAACCAGTGAAATTACAGTCCAATTTGTAGTTTAATAGCTATCTTGCTGTTAACTTTTAAATTTGTATGATTCTGACAG
Organism: Ploceus nigricollis; assembly: GCA_013399945.1. NCBI lineage: Eukaryota > Metazoa > Chordata > Aves > Passeriformes > Ploceidae > Ploceus > Ploceus nigricollis. Next base: position 1,835,822 of record VXBC01000844.1, on the reverse strand, counting down.
ATTTTATCTATAATAGCATAACATAGCATGTAATTAATATACAATAAAATACGAAATTGCTGCATACTATAACATAAATGCTATTCTTGGAAAATTGATTCCAAATCTGAAGTAATGATTCTTTGCAGACCCACGGAAAAGGGATGTCTCCTTATTAGAGAATATGAGAGGTGATCTGCAGGGTTAGCTGGCAGTGTGGCAGAACAGGGACACAGCAGCAATGTTTACTCAGAAAGGGCTATTACACACTTAAAAGGTCATGAATGGGATTGATATGGAATAACAAACATTTCACTTCCTCATTTACTTCATTGTCATTTCAGAAAAAAGCCTTAGCAGACAAATACAGCCAAATTTCCTACAGAAGTCAAAAGAGTATGCATTAAAATGGGAAGAAACAGTGGAGAATAGGAATTAATTAGAACAAGAGACACCAGAGTGGCTAAGTGTTTTACTGAAATAGGAGCTTTGACAGAAAAGACAGATAAAAATCTGACTGAATCATGAATCTAAGCTCACTGACAGCCTCAGAATGGGTTTTGCTTGACCCATGTGTAAGATAAATAGGGACTGTCCCTATAGCCTCATCTTCCAAAGTGTAGCATTTTCCTACATGGACTTGTTCACAGTCAGACTTTTTGTAATCCAAAGTTGAAGGGTGCCAGATCCTGGCACATGCCTTTTTCTCTCTATTTCCTTTGTACTAATGATATTATATTAATGATATTGTGTTATATCAATTATAATATATAGGTAATATAATATAAATATAATTAATATAATATAGCATGACATGATATTACATGATCTACGATAATACAATATTTTTTATGTATTTTTGCGATACCTATATTACAGATTGCAATCTGCCTTGTTAAGCCACAATTATCCATATCATCCCTTAGCTGTGGTTAAAACAAATGATTAATTTGACATTTTCTGGGAAAAGGATCTAATTTGTCAGCATAAGGGACTCAGAATGCATAAAGTAAACAAATCCAGGAAATCTACCAAGAAATCCATAATTACATGGATTTTGAATGTTGATTTGCAAACTGTACTTCTGCTTCTTAAAATAATGTTAGATTTACTTATTTTTCTCTTTTGATTTAAGAGCTTGGGAGATAAAGTTGATCCCTTCTTCTGGACACTGTAACCACTGATAACATTCAGCACCTGTACAATAATTTACTTGGTCATAAATAATAACCCGACCATTGTTTTGGACATGATGAGAAAATATGTGTTGATAAAGAAACTGTCAGAAGCCACATATATTTATTTAAAGACCTTTGTTTGAACTGTGAACAAATTTGAGAATTACTGTGTGTGTACCAGAAGTGTTTTATTCAGGGGAGTCATCATAGGCTCTTGTTAAAAGACACTCCTGTCTTAAAGACATTCTATAAATTAAAAGGTAAAGACTGAAACAGAAATCTATAGCATGAATTTTCTGTGGTAAATTTTCTGTGGTACCTTATCCTTGAACTGAAATTCTGTAAAAATTTAGGAATTTCTGATATTTATATATCAGAAATATAAAATAGATGCATGACAGTGCAGTAATCTAAAAAAAGGGAATTATTGTGCATTAGTACTTCATCGTTGTTAAAGAGAAATTGTAAAATCTTTTAAACGAGTGGTTCTTGAACGGTTTACATCATTTGCTATTGGATATCTGTAATTTCACTGTGCAGCTTATTTAATGAATGGGGAATCTTGTGAAAGAAATTCAACTTTTTTCCCAGTTTGAAGAAGCTGATGGTAGGTGTTTATATGGCAGGAATAATCACAGATGATTTGCTCAGAATTAAATAGTTTTCCTTGGACTACTTTTCATACTACTTACCTTTGCTTTATATTTGAAACATGAAAGTTTTCCAAGTAAAAATTTTGTTTCTCAGTTGTCTTTTGGGACACTTCTAATATTGTTGTCTGATTTAGAATATGAAACTTCACCCTTTTTTTCAGCATCTATGGAACATTATTAAAAGTCAGTACAGTATCTGCTTGTCTGTGCATGCAAACAGAAATAACTATCTAGGGAACATAATCATGGCAAAAGGTCATGTTTGCCCTTTATTTGAAATACTTTTAGACTATCAAGTGGCTTAGAAGTCACTCAATCAATACCAGAAGTCAAGGAAAGCAGTTTGTTTTATCAACATGAAGATATTTTGAGTTTTCTAAGATGGAATGGTGTTTCCATCTGCATTTTAATTGAGATTTCATAAAATCACTGTTTTAGTGTAACTGGCAAGTATGTTTAAGTTGCACGACACCGCAACATCCACCTGAGACACAAATGTTTTAAAAATCTGAAAGACCCACAGGAGGCCCCTTCTCTTCCTCTTTCCTCTTCTGTCTTCAAAAGGCAAATCATCATGAAAGCTGAGACTATAAACATCTCCATATACATGTAAAAACAGTAAGGTGGTGCTGAGAGATATAAATTTAACCCATATGTAGCATAGATCAGTTTTAATTTTCATGCTGTTTCTTCTATTAAGACAAGAGGAACTTTAAGGTTGGATGTGGATACACATTGCAAGCACATTTCCTATAAAAAATTGTTTTGTATAAAAAAAGAGGTGATTAAAAGAAAGAAGTCTGTCTGGGGTTCAGAGGCTCTGGAATAGATATTTTTAAATTATTTTAATGTACAGCCCATCTGAGTTATTTTTATTTAAAATATTTTAAAAATTTGTTGCTATCTGCAACCTATTATTGCCTTGTAAAAAACTCAAAAAACATTTTTTTAATGTAATTAATTATAGTGAAAACTCCCCTATAAATCAGATCCCCAAATCTGCCTGCATCTTTGAATTAAAAAATAAAAAATAAAAAAGAGACAACAACAACATATTTTTGAAGGACTGATGAAAATCATACCATGTAAAGATTGTATGAACATGGACAAGTTGATAATACAAAAGTATTAAAATAGCGTTGCTTTTGGTAAATTCCACACATCTGTTTTCAATCTAACAACTGAAAATTGTCAATTAAATAATGAAATGAAAAATTAATATGTCTTGAAACTGTAGAAGGAGCATGAGTCCAGAGGGACCAGCGTTAACACAAGCTACCAGAGTTTGTGAACCAGGAATGATTAGCTGAGTGAATCATGAGTGCAAATTGCAAAATTATAGTTAATATGGGGAGATGGCCTACAAGAATATGGAGAATTGGGTCCATGTCTAAGGTGCTGCACTTTATTTGAGACCAGATTTCTGGAAAAACCATGCTACACATTGAATTTTGAAGCACTCTAAAAATCAATGACTTTAATAACTCAAGGAACCATAATAAGTATTAAACCCCAGTTCTTCCATTATGCCTTTTCCTTTTTTTTAAGGAAAAAAAATAATTAAAATATCTGAAATGATGTTATGCTAAGAAATAGTTAAATGAATTTAAATATTCATGTGTATTTAAATATTCAGTGTATTTAAACGAAAAATAACTCCAATAGAAAAAAATGTAAATGTTCAGCCTGGGTGAGCATTCTCTTAAACAGTCATTATCTCAAAGTTAGTATAAAGACTGAAAAACTAAAATAGCTTATTAATGGACTGAGACTCCTTAAACTTTTCATTATGTGAGTCAGGTGTATAGAATCTTTTGAAAAACCTCACTAAGTAGCTCTCTGCATCTTTAGGCACTTAAATGTCTTTCCCCGCTGTACTTTTGTCAATTGACTTCAATTAGGGTGCAAGGATTTAGAAATACTGTGATTTCTTCACAGATATAAGAACAGTCTCAGGCACAAACTCTGTCAACAAGGTCCACAGGGGCAGGGCTACACCCTGAACCTGGGTGGGACACTGCCAGGGATGCTGCACACAGAGGATTCTGCTGGACTGGGTGCTGGGCCATCTTGTCTAGACTCTGCTTTTGACAAGAAAGTTGGGACCAGATGGCCTTTGAGAGCTCCTTTCAACACGGTATTGCATGATTAAATGATTCTGTGAAGAGACTGTTTCAAATGCACTTGAAGATACACAGGAATTTAGTGGATAAAATCTGACTTCTAGTGAGAGAACCTAGTGCAGGTTGCAAACTTTGTGTTTCCCTTCTATGCAGCTTTTTAAGTTAGGGGGGCCCAATTTCTCAAAAGGGAAAATCAAGAATATCCTTAACATTGTTGTTGTTTTGAAAGTATAAAGGGATGTGAAACAAAGGGCAAAGCTGAATGTGCTACAGGTGATAGGAGCTACTGCATTAGCTGGAAAAAAAGCACTGGAAGGATGGGAAGCAAACCATGGTTCTTCCTCCTTAAAATGGGGTAGCACCATCTATGTGCCATGAAGGTACATTGTATTGTTATTCGGGCTCAGCACAGATTTTGGGGCTCAGTGGATTCCAATACCTTTATTGGAATACCATTATTGGCAGGAATGGGCTCTTTTTCTGCCCTTTATGAGGAAAATTCACTGTACCTACATTTTTTTTTCTTTTCCTATTTTTCCATCTTTCCTGGGTAAAAAAAAAAAAATTCCCAATTTTTATCTCCTATCCAAAGTTTTATCCTCAAGGATTTCGTACTTGTAAACAAAACGACTAAAAGCTGACAGTTGGAAATGTCATGTCTGCTGTCAACCATTCATGAATAATTGACATCAAGATTACCCAGGGAAAGCTGCAATTATCCTGACTCATTAACATATGAACTAAGCCTGGTTTTGTTCAGTAGTTGTAGGATTTTCCTTCAACTCCTTGATGCAGAAGGTAAAAAAACCCCAGCGGGAGTTTGCTATACAAAGAATGAGTCTGAATGAATAAACAAAACCTCAGAACTATGAAGACATATTAGAATTTCAAGTAGTGTTTTGTTTAATCTTGTATGTGCCATTTTGCTACTCTGCTATTTTACAGGGGATATCACTGTGACAGATTTGTGTGCTCGCCTACGGCTTGGAGAACAGCTTTTTGCAAATAGAGTTGTCAATGGGAAGATCTTCTTACCCATGTTCATATTTTCATACCAATCCAGCTGCAGGTGCCTAATCAGAAAGCTGAAATGGTTGGTGTTCAATCAGAATTTAAGCAAGTCAAGTTGCCTGGATGATAACAGCATTTACAGAGGGAAAAATATTTTTTAATGGAATTCCTTTTTTTTTAAAAAAAAAAAGAATAAAAGGTCTTGATTTTAAGACTAAGTTTAGCAAATCAGCACTGATCCCTGAAACAAGCAGGCAAAGAAAGTAGTCAGAAATTTCACAGGCCAGAAAAAACATGTAAAGAAATAAACTCCCAATATTTACAAAGATAATGGAAATTACTAATGGCTGCTCCCATGTATGTTAAATGCTTTCTCACAGCCTGTACAATAGGACAGACACAAATTTTTTGTAGGTAGGGTAGCCCTGAGGTCTAGGATAGGATCTGAATTAAAAATTCTTTTCTTGAGAAAAAGGCCTTTGAACTGCAAGTTGAAACTATGAATCTATTTCCCACAAGAAATTACCATTTTGGTTGCCCCTCACTGCTGATCCTATTGCCTTTAGAAGCACAGCATATATTGGAGGCCATCATATCAATCTATAGAGTTGAATTATAACTTCTTTGATATAATGAGCTCTCTTTAACAGTGACACATAGTCAAAGTCACTGTTCAGAAAAGATAACCAAGCCATTGCCTCTCAAGTGTAATACGCTTCATTAAAATGCAAGTCATTTCTTAAAACACACATTCACTGAACTCCAACCCTTCATAAATGTTGTAACATTTAATTTCTTGTTCGCAGCTCTGAAATCTTTAAATTTGGGGCTCTAGTAACATCCTGCATAAACTTAAAACATGTATAAATTTCCCGCTTTAGTATTTTCCTTCTCTTCTGTACAAAAATTACAAGAGAAAATGACAAACAGTTTGGAATCTCTTGCCTATATGATGTTTGCAGCACACCTGTCAAAAGCAATTATTAGACACTGGGTCTTCTCATGTTGTTGAAGACTTTTTGACATCCACCCAAATTTCCCATCTTTTAATACTATATCTTTGTTCTGGGGGATAATCTCTGGGGAAAAAAAAATGTTTTTTCTAGGTTTATAGGTAATTTCTTCTATGTGGTCTTTGTATGATCTTCATTTCCTCTTAATAAATCCAACACTATCCATCTCAGTGCAAACAGAGAAAATAAACAAAAGTTCCCTATGTGTGTAAAGGAGAATAGGGGAATTATGAAGAAACAGAGGTCAGTTCCTGAAGTTTCCTCTCTGTTTTTGCAAACACAGTATTTGAAACTTACAGCCAAAAAAATACCAATGACAATGACAGATGTGTCCAAGGCCAGCCTGATTGGGGCTCTGAGCAAACTGGTCTGGTGGAAAGTCCCTACTAACAGCAGGAAGTTGGAATGAATGAGATGGTCTTTAAGATCCCTTACAACACAAGCCATTCTATGATTCTGTGATATCTACATCATCTTCTCCAATAATTTTATATTTTTATCCAAATCCTTTTTAATCTTTGAGTATTTATGTGGTGTTTTTACTTCTTGTTCTGCATACAGTTCCTCTGGTATCACATACAATAGCCCATTCACTGTCTTTCCAAAATACAATGTGAATCTGATAACAGAGGACTGCTGCTCAGATTTTCTTCTTTGAGAGGGCTCAGCATTAAACAGTATAATACATATTACTGTAATGTTAAAATTGTGCATACTGTATTGCATTCAGAACCCACAATTCTCAAAGAGCAGGGCAAGCCTATTTAAAAAAAAAATTAAATTTATACCCACTGACACATAATCCTGCAGTGATCTCTAGAACCTGTCAAACAACAATCACTTTATATAGCTAAATAAAATCATGCATCATTTTTGCTGTAATCAACAGAATAAAATCAACTGCATATAAATATATGCAAAAATCACCTATGTAAGTTGTAAACAAAAGTAAAATGTTTTCAAGCAGTTTGTATGTGTAATCCATTTGATCTCTCAGCACTTTTCTCGTATTCAATCAGAACAAAAAAAGCCTCAGCAGACATTTCTCAGGAATATCTAAATTTGCCTTTTGTTGTGATTGATTATTGCTTATGTACAGGAATACATACACCCACAAACCCAGCCTCAGTGTGCAGGTTTCGGCACAGAAGCAACCTGAGGGTGGCTTTCCAGCCTCTGCAATTTAAATGCCTCTCTCTGTGGAGACTCAGAACAAGATGAGAACTCTAACTGAAGATTAAAGTGGTGCACAAGCCTCGCACACAGAGACATCACTTATTCATGAGCACTTACATGTGTGGTGCTGTAAGTCGGCAGAGCGAGTGCGTTTCCCCGCAGCAGCCCTATGTTCCTCTCATTTCTCAAGAGCCAGACACTGAATCCCACTTTTTAAAGTGGTAATTTGCATATAGTCTAATTGTCCTCTTTAAGTAGTAAACCTTTAATGGGGTAACATTGACTAACATTGCCCATTTTAAGGGACTGTTTTTCCACCGTGGAGGCACAAATAGCAGTCACTGGCTTTTATTTAACACAAGAGCATATTAAGAGAAAAGCAACAGAAAGCAGAGTGTAAAGTCCTACTTGGAGGCTGTAGCAAAGCTGACAGTATAGTAGAAAGGACTAATCAGTACATGAGAGATTCAAGGTTGCCAGCAATTAATTCTAACAGGAACTGAGCATATTAAGGGGTCTCGGTCAAATCCTAGGAGTTTTGAAAAAATTTAACTTAATCTTTGCCTTCCACTGAGAGTTGGCCAGGGTCCAGACCATCATTGTATGGGGAGAATATAAAATCCCCTTGCACTATTTTCTGTAACTTATTAAGCATATGCTAGACACCTATGGGGAAAAAAAAAAAAAAGGGAAAAAAACCTACTGAACAGATTTTGTTGGTCACGGAAGGAGTACCTGTTCTTCTTGTCACCCCATTTTTTCAGCTGGTTTAGCTCCCCCTTGTCTTATTCATTTTCTTAGGTACCGGCAAACTCAAGATGTCAAACATCACTTTAATTTTGTCATGCTAGCATATTTGCAGCTATGCTCCTGTCACTTTTGAATTCCAGCTTTCAATCAGAAACACTTCTGATTACTTCCCAGCAGCATAATTTTACAGGCTCAGTAAAAAAACTAATTCCATACCAAAATGATAGTACACAGCATTTCTAAGAGAATTATTATTTTTACTGGCTTCAGTGGCAAATGTAGATACTCACATATCTTGTGTTCAAGATGATTGTGTTATGAGAGTAAATTAATTCAAGTGATAGTTAACAATATTTCAGTTTTAACTTGTGAGCAGAACTTGAGAGACTCCATCAGTGCCCTTCTTTTAGGACACTGAAATGAGCAGAGCTACAGAGACTCTTTCACTGGCCACAGGACAGCTAGAAATGATTGCTGATCTTTATAGAATCACAGAATATTTTGAGTCAGAAGGGACCTTAAAGAACATCCAATTCCAACCCCACTGCTGTGGGCAGGGACACATTCCAGCTTGATCAAAGCCCCAGCCAGCCTGGTCTTGAATATTTCCAGGGATGAGGCATTCTTTAGTTTAAATATTATAAAAATATCTTCCCTCAATGTCTTTAGCTAAAAGATATAAACATGTCTTAACATTTAAGGTTTCGTGATCACCTGACAATGAAAGAAAGGAAAGGAATGATCTCCAGTGTACCCAGACATATTGCTTCCATTTTTGCTCCTTTCCCTGTCCCTTTCCATTTGTTCTCCAGATCCATCACTGGCTTTTTTCCCCAGATTGGCTGTGGAACTGTCTGTCAGGAACCTTTATGGCCATCAAGCACTGCTATTAGAATCACTTTGCTTTCCTCAACAAGAACTTCATGCCTTGCTCCTCATAACCCAAACAGACCTTTAACATAATATACTGGCTCTGACTACAAGAAATTAAAAGGAGTTGTGTGGATAACCAAGACATTGTACATTTTATTCCGAGCACTATTACTCCTTCCTAATTCCTTCTAGAGCACACATGGAACAATCATCTATATGAGAAAGGGGTTTTGTTGTTGTTTTTGTTGGGGTTTTTGAGGTTTTCTGTTCATGAAATACCTTTCTGGATATGACGAAGAGAATGAGTTTTCCTATTGCCTTTCTGCATAAAGTGTCAATTGCTTGCAAATTTTAGTGTTTCTATACTGTTAGAAGCAGCAGTTGTTGAGTGCTCTTTTTCCTAGACCTAGCATCCTTAATTTACTCAACCTTATCTTTTAGACACTTTCTTTTGATAATTTCTTTCTCTCTCACTATTCTGCAGGCTCTGTTCAGTTAGCTTGGATCATTCCAGTTCTCCAAAGAGGAGCACAGCAAAGTCACAGATTTCAGGACAGGACCGAGGACACCCTGGGCTGGGAGGAACCTTGAGGTTGGTCTCTAGTCCCACCTGCTGCTTAAAGCACTGTATCAAGATTGGATAAGACTTTGTCCACTCAGGTTCTCTAAACCTCTGAGCACCCCTCTCTAATGAGGGCCTCACTGATGAGGCCCTGATGAGTTACTAATGGCACTGATGAGTCTGCCAGCACCTGACTCAAATTTCTGGTAACTTGTTTCTAATTACAGCTTTAGATTTTTCTCCTTATAAGCAACAGTAACTGCACTAACTAGGTACATTTTCAGTGGGAACTGAAAACCAGCCAATCAACTTCCCTTGGCATTTCTTTCTGATAATTTTCTCAACTTCTTTCACTTTCTTCTAATAGCAATATAGGGTGCTTGCTCTTAATCCTAGTATCTTTTGGGATCTGCAGTTTCTCTATGACTTTATTTTTCGTATTTAAATGGAGGTTACAAATTCTTTATTTTCTATGTGCTCGTTCATCTAAATGTAAGCTAAAAAAACAAAATGCATTTATCTTTTCCATATATTCTCTATTTTCCAGATCTACAGTTATCTGCAGAACTGTGGATGAAAAGATTTATCAAGTAAGCATACAGCAAAAAGTCCAAGAGGAATGTTTGATATATCAAAAAACAAAAAATCAGTTTTCTCCTTCTTGCTCTTGCTCTGACTGCAAAATGGAATACACATTAATGTGTTACAATCTAATTTATTTTCTTTTTAAATTATAATCAGGTTCCAGGGTTAGTTTTTCATAGTATAGATTTGAAAAAGAAAATAATTCACGACTCCAATTTCCCTTTATCTTATTATATTGATAGTGGAGAGATGGGGCTGCTCAAGCATTACAAAGTCATTTTATGTTATTTTGCTGAGGTTATTGTTATTTTATTATTATTTCTTCTACAGAGTTTTCTTAAATATGATGATTCATATCCTTAATACACTAAAGGATCACTGTATAGAAATATCTGACCAGAGCCATAGGACTGAATTGTGTGTGAATAGATGAAGACACGGCTTAAATACACAAAAGAGACTCAATCCACAGCATAAGTAAAAAGAAAATTTTAAAAAATAATAGTCTTAAGGATATCAGAAATCTCAGGTCTTATTTTCCTAAGCTTTAGTGATTCTAGGTCGTACTAAAATTGCAAAATAGTAATAAAAAAATGCCTTGTTTTACTTAGATGGAAACATCAATATTTTAGAAATATCTAAAATGTAAAATATATAGGGTTTTCAATATTGGCAAAAAAGAGGCCAAAATCTAATTGAAGCCTCTTTACAGGTTGCAAAAGAAGTATCTGTCCTAATAGTTTTGCATTTCTCTCCTTTTTTTCAGTTAAAGGACCTTTCATTTTTTGAAACCAGCAGGCAAGCCACTTCTCATCAGATAGAAATGCATTTGAAGATTGTGGTTTTGGCCATGCAATACCAACAGCATCAAGCATCAAATATGGAGAGCTTTATTAGTGTTTTTATTAAAGAGAATAGGACTTGGATGGAGACGGTGAAGAAGGCATAACCAGCAATTGTGGGAAATAAAAGTATTATTGTCTCCGGCTGAAATGCAAACAGGGCTGGGTCACTGAGAGAAGGAAAGATTGAAAATTCCACCAGACTAAGCCACCAGGCTCAACCCTTGCAGTTTATAGATTCATAGAATCACAGAAGAGTTTGGGTTGGAAGGGACCTTAATAAACCATTTAGTTAAAGATTCCCCGCCATGGACAGGGACACCTTCCGCTAGAACAGTATGCTCAGAACTCCATCCAACCTGGCTTTAAACAGTTTTGCAGATGAGGTACCACATTCTCTATGGGCAAGCAGCTCACAATTCTCACAGTACACGTCAGTACCACCAGGTCCCATAGATCTGTGTTCTTCCCTTTTACAGTACTGAACACACAAATCGAGAGGATGGAAGAAGAAATTGATAGGCACCAGTGTTCTGTGCAAATAATTTTTAAAGTATATGTCAACGTCCTGGGTTCTTTACCAAAGTATGTTGCAATATTGAGTAGGAAATTATCTATTTGAGGGTAAATCTTCTCATCTTACCTCTTTTTTAAGTTAATAGTTTTCACCATTTTTTATGCAAATTTGTATATAGTAAGTTTTAAACTACATAGTGGTTGGTCAGACAGGAGATACAGAATTATTTCATTTCTTTTGAGACAAATTTGTTTGTTAAGGGCCCTTTTCCACTACATAAGTTTGTGTGATTGTAACAAAAAGAATCTACAAAAATAAGAACCAGCATTTTGAAACTTGCAGCAGAGGACTTGTGGTTCATCATTTCTGAAAACATGGAGCTGATAATAAGCCAATATTTTTTCTGAAATCAAAAGGGTAAATAAATGATGTGTATAGAAAACCATGCGAAAAAGTCTGATACTGCAAATGTCTAATCACATGGTTTCAGCAGGAGGTTAGGAATATAAATAGGAGTTAAGAACCCCTGCTGAACCTGGAGCATGGTTAACTTTATATACTTGAGCAATATTTAAATCAATGGGAATTCTATATACTATTAAGTAATCTTGTATTTAAAGGAATAAAGCTGGGAATATTCTTCTTGGTTATGTGCAGTTACTTACACATCATTCAATATCCTTTTATTTTCATATAATTTAAATTCACATTTCATTTTTCCTTATGGTTTGATGAACTGCATAAATGTTTGGTTTATTGATATTTTGTGAATAATGAGGTCCACTGGTACATTCTTGTAACTGATAAAATACCCTCAAGCTCCACATTTATTCAGCACAATATATCTTTTGGATTCTGAGTTGCTGAATGTAAGACATTTGATCCTAATGATATTTGAAAATAATGAGATCACTTAGTAGTATCAATTAATTGTAATAAGTAGAATATTTGTTTGACATGTCACATTATTATTTTTTTAGTGGTATAAATCCATCTTATTTTACCAATTCACTTATAATGCTATGGTCATAATATATATAAATAGTTCCCATATCAAAATGCATAATTTTATTAATGTATTTTTATTGCTCATTTTAAAATTAATAAAACATTGTTGCTGAGTTCGACTATTTTATATTCACAGCTATTAATATTATATTATATTTAT